>CAUYQG010013948.1:0-68101 GCA_963574415.1 Tarsius wallacei | reverse complement strand
GTTCCAGCTACTTGGAAGGCTGAGGCGGAAGGATCGCCGGAGCCCAGCAGGTCGAGGCTGCGGTGGCCGGGAGCGGCCACTGCACTCCAGTCTGGGCGACAGAGTGAGACTCCAACTCAAAAAAAAAAAAAAAAAAATATTAAATTTAAAAATTTTTTTTAAAGTAAAAAGCTCAACTATCTATCATAATTCAGAGAATACTACCTACCAATATCCCTGCCAGGAGGGCATTCATGACGAAGGAAGAAACGAACTTCATTCCTCTGACTTCCAAATCGCTGAAGAACATCAAACATTCGCTCATTATCAGCAACTGGACGTTCTAAAAGACATGAGCAGAAATCACATTATCTTCAGGTAAAAGACAGAAAAATATCTATCCTTCATGCAAATTATGCATTATAGATGTAGGAAACACTTAATTCTTAGAAGACCTCTTGGAAAATGAAACATCCCAGATTTTCCACACATACAATCAGTGTCACGCCAGGCTGGAGTACTAGAGAAAGGAATGTACTTAGCTAGCTGTCAGGAGTTCAAGTAGATCCAGTGGACTCCTCACCAGCCACAGGCAAGCCATTTAACTTCCGTGAATTTCAAAAGTTCTATAAACTCTATTAGATCAAATGGTCCTTTCTAACACTAATATTCTATGATTCTCTAAACACACAAAGAAAAAGTTAAAAAGTAACTTTCTCAGCCGGGCCTGGTGGCTCAGCCTGTAATCCCGCACTTTGGGAGGCTGAGGTGAGTGGATTGCCTGAGCCCATGGGTTCGAGACCTGCCTGGGTAACTTGGCGAGACCTCATCTCTACAGTAAATCAAAAAATTAGCCGGGCGTGATAGGGCACGCCTGTAGTTCCAGCTACTTGGAAGGCTGAGGTGGAAGGATTGCCTGAGTCCAGCAGGTAGAGGCTGCAGAAGCCGTGAGTGTGCCACTACACTCCAGCTGGAAAACAGAATGAGAGTCTAACTAAAAAAATAATAAGAAATTTTTTTTTTAATTATAAGAAAGAAAATCCTCTACACATCAACACATAGTAAGGGTTATTAAACTCAAGTGAGCAAAACACTCAAGAGGAAAGGGAATAGGTGGAATCAAAAGTGTCAAGGAACCTTAAGTCAAACCTTAGCAAAGAAGGAACACCCCTTCCTCTAAGAAAATGATAAGACAGCATAGGCACACAGAAGAACAGAGAAAGGCAACTGAAGAAGTACATAATGGGTGGTTTCAATTATCTTAGTAAAACATAAAGCAGGTAATTTGCTGACTGCAAGGTTACCAGAAGCGGCTAGAAGTTCATTTACTAATTCAGTAAATATTTATTGAGCATCTACTTGGTACCAGGTACTTCCCTTGAGCTGAGGTTATAGCAATGAACAAGATAAACAAAGTCTCTACTCTTAGGTAGTTTATATTTTAGTGGGTGTGTTGGGAGCTAGAGGGATTAAAGAGGCAATAAAGTAATAAACACACACACAAAATCTGAGAGTTACATGTGTTCTGCAGAGGATTAAATCAGGGTGATATGACTGAAACTAACTTCATGGCTACTTTTAGCAGAACGCTCAGGAAAAGTCTGAGGAGATAACATTCAGCTGAAAGCCGAAGGACCAGAAGGAACTTGCAATGACAAGGTCTGGAGAGAGAGCAACATAGGCAGTGGGAATAGCTACTGCCAATGACCCTAAGGCAGAAAAAAACTTTGCATAGTCAAGAATATTTTTAAAGCTACAGGAGGGGACAAAGAGAAGAGTGGTACCAAATAACAGGAAAGAACGAATCTATAGGACTTCATGATCTAAGATAAAAAGTCTGGATTTTATTCAAAGTGGAAGAGAAGCCACCCAAGAGTTTTAAGTAGCAAAATGGAATTATTCAATTTTCATTTTTAAAAGATCCCTTGAAAAAAAATTACAAAAAATAAAAAAGATCCCTTGACTTCTTTATGTGATTGTTTTTATCTGGTTCCTATGTAAAGAGAAAAAGAAGAAAGCAATTCAAGAGTGCAGAAGACCTTCTAGAACATCCTACTGTAAAAATGTCAACCAAAGATAAATAAAAGGATTTGCCTGAAAAGAAGTGAGTACTCAGCTGAAGTTAGATATCATGAATGATGTGAACTCAATTAACACACTATGTCACTTGCTCTGGGGGCAACTGGTATCCCCAGAGGAGAAAAAGGAAAACAGTAGAAGTTCACCCAGGCTGTGCAGGAACACGGCAGAAATGATGAAAAACTTCTCCCACATCTACCAATTCCTATGGGGCCAAAAAAACCCAGTCTGTCCCATTTAGAGCTCCAAGGACCCACACTGAGGGACTGATTTCAGGGCTTACAATAATGCCCCTGAGTTCACCAGTGCTGTCTACCACTACAGGTCCTCAACACTGAGTAGCTTTCCCTAAAAACCTACAAAAACTTAGAGAGAGAACTAACCAACCAGCATGCTGCTAGTTTCTAATTAAGTAGAGCCTAAACATACAAAAGATACTGTTAAGTGTCATACATTTGACTGCATCATCCCAGATGACTTTTTATATTTTATACTGTGGTGTCTTCATTTTATTACAGAAAAAGAAAATAGCAAAAAGCCTTTTTATATCACAACAAAGCCAGATGGAGACCACCATGTTGTGGTGAACATGTAACTCTAGTTTCTCTGTGGAGAAACACGAGTATTCATGCTGTGCCATTCTATATCCAGATTAATAAAAGGCAGCAGGACTAAAGCACAAGGGCGCCGGTTCTCTCACCAGAGCCACACCACACTTCAGCCAAGTGGCAGTCACTCTCGCCGGGCTCCTTGCACAGGTCCACCACGTCTCTGCATATTGTTTCTGGAGTGACAGGAACTTCTGTGAAATGCTGCTCATTGTTACTGAGGTACACGGTGAGAAACATCTGAAAATTAAAAGAGAAATGCAGTTACCAGTACTGTCTGCATTGGTGGTACTCACCCCAGATTCCTTTTTCCAAACAAATCTCAGTAGGAAGTACAAATGTACATGAGAACCATCTGGCTCTCCTCTGGCCTGGGGAAGTGGGGGAGTCAGAAGCCTAGCTTCCTCCATGGGCAGCGCCTGCAAAACCCTTGGGGACACTGGAGCATAGTCAAACCAGCTCAAATTAAATCTTTTCCCATCGGTTTTATTCATGTTACTTGTTTACCAAATACTTAAGTAGTTCTTACTATGTGTCAGAACCATACTACAAATCAATCTTCCTATCAGTTCCGTAAAGGCTAATTAGGGTGTCTCATAAACATATTTATTCACACACAGCCTCTTTTCTGGAAGGATACACAAGAACATAACATACTGCACACGTTCTCAAGGGAGAATGCAAAACAGGAGACAGAGCTGTTAGGATAAAGTCTAATCTTTAAAACCACATGCATATTTTTCCTACTTTAAAAAATTGTACTAGCCAGGCTTGGTGGCTCAGCCTGTAATCCCAGTGCTTTGGGAGGCTGAGGTGAGTGGATTGCCTGAGCCCGCGGGTTCGAGACCTATCTGAGCAACTTGGTGAGACCTCATCTCTACAATAAATCAAAAAATGAGCCAGGCGTGGCAGTACACCACCTGTAGTTCCAGCTACTTGGAAGGCTGAGGTGGAAGGATCACCTAAGCCCAGCAAGTCAAGGCTGCGGTGGCACAACTCCAGCCTGGGCGACAAAGTGAGACTCCAACTCAAAACAAAAAGTGTACTGAAACCTAAAACGTTTTAATCAACTTAAACACCTACTTTAAAGTGTAAGATTTCAATAACGAGGTATAAGCAGAAATAATCAGCTGTTATGCTAAAAACTCCTTGGACTTGTACATTCAGGTCAACAGAAGCTTTAAATTTAAAAATTAACAATCTTTCTTCTAGTTTAAAAAAAAATTGTATCTTAAAAATCATTGCTACTAAAGAATAAGTTTTCACACCTATTACATTACAGAAAGGCCAGGCACAATGGCTCACACCTGCAATTCCATATCTTCGGGAGGCTGAGGTAGGAAGTTTACTTAAGTCTAGTAGAACAAGACCAGCCTGGGCAACACAGCAAGATCCCGTCTCTTTTTTTTTTTTAACTGGGGGTCTCACTCTTGTCAGTCAAACTGGAGTACAGTGGCACAATCACAGCTCACCACAGCCTCAAACTCCTGGGCTGAAGGAATCCACCCCCCTCAGCGTCCTGAGTAGCTGGGACTACAGGCACATGCCACCATGCCCAGGCTGGTCTCAAACTCCTGGGCTCAGGCAATCCTCCCTCCTTGACCTTTCAAAGAGCTGACATTACCAGCGTGAGCCACTGCTCTTGGCTAGATACATTATCTAATATAAAAAAAAAAATTACAAAAAATATTTTGTCAATTCCCAATGCTGAAGAAACTAAATGAAACAGGAAGCAAACTTTCAATGGTGATATAAACTAGTAAACCCCTATGTTCAGCCAATTCAATGAGTACTCCATGCAAATCAATATGTGTAAAGATAAAAAATAAAAAGAATTTGAAAGTGTTATCCCACTGTGAGAATGTATCCTGTGAAAATCATTGTAAGCAAAGGAGAATGCATAGGTTATGGAACATAAACTTGGTGGACAAGTTTATAGTCTTTTAAAACAGTTAATGAAACTAAGCACTGGGAAAAGTTCAGGGTTTAAGACTACAATAAAACAGAATGAGCAGGATGTGCACTGTGATCACAATGACACACAGATATCATACAGCAGTCACAAGACCTGCCAACCACACAGCCTCCCCCCTCCAGCTGAAACTTCTACGCCCATTACACCAGAATTGAGAAAGTTGCATGACGCTGGTTTTGCCAAAAGGCAGCACCTGATTCAGGTTGATGGTGGACACTGGCTGACACCAGACTGGGAGCTCAAGGTAGGTCAGAGTAAGAGAAGACAGGCACAAAAAAGAGCAGCCCTGGGGGCTCTGCAGCTCCTCCTTGCACTAAAGCTGTGCTTTCTTCAGGCAGTCCAAGTCTCCACATTGTGCAACCAAAGCTGCTAACTCACATAAACATGAATAACACAGCAGGTAACCCAGAAAGATTAAAATCATGGGTACTGTTGAAACAATTTTTAAAATATGGAAGAAGAAAAAACCCTGTATGAATTCAGAAGTTTTCCAGTTGATTATCTCAGGTTTTTCACATTCTGATAAACTGTACTACATAAAGATACATAGTTCAGTCGTCAACTTAGCCAACAAGGCAGCACTTAAAGTTATTACACAAAAAGCAGAAAGTCTTGAGAAAAAAATAACTTAGAAAAAAAAATAATAAAGATTAGCTAAGCTCACAGAATTCCACCCTGCTGTGGCTCTGACCAAAATATACAGTATATTCAGTGATAGAGATGAATCATTTACACTTTAGTATTAAATAGTCCTCCTCCATACTCCATGCCCACACCAAAGCTTTCTTTGAAGTTTATCACTTCAAAAACAATAACTTTTCACTGTAAATCTGAGACGTAGAGGTGTTGATTGAATTATAGAAATACTCAATACATGGCATATATACTAAGCACATACTCCATCAACAAATAAAAGGGCTGTTATGTAAGATAACAGCACCTTACCTTTGTATACTTCATCTTTCAGAGTACTTTCATCATCTCAGACACTTACATCAACTCTCAGATAAACAGAGCAGGTATTATTTTCACTTCATAGATGAAGACGACAAAAAAGTGATCTACTTAGCTACTGAAATGAGTAGGTCAGGGTACAATTCTGTTCTTCTGATCTATCCTCTACTCTTTAAGCAGTCTCTTTAGCAAGAAAATATTAGGAACTGCTCCTTTTAATCACATTACCCAAACTTTCAAAGAAATCTGGTCTTTTACTTTTTGGAAAACCAACAGCTTCGTTTATTTAAAAGTATAGTTACAAATAAGAATGATGAGAGAGGTGTTCTATTTAAGGTTACTTTTTTTACAGGGTCAACATTGGTATGAACAATAAATGTATGAATTGACCCCATTTCTACCTTTCCTGAATGACGATTACCTCTGTGGTGACTTTAGTAACTGTGCTGCAGTCTTTGATGCTGGACCAGCAATGAGACATTTGTGTAGATTCCCAGACAGGAGATTTGGTTCACACTCCAGATTTGTCCATAATTAGACTACCTTAGAAAGTATAATGTCACCTCTCTGAAACTCAGCCTCTTCACCTTGAAAATTAGAGTCTTTTTGGGGGTTTGGTTTGTTTGTTTTGTAGACACAGGGTCTCACTCTGCCACCCAGGCTGGAGTGGTACAATCATGGCTCACTGCAGTCTCAAACTCCTGGGCTCAAGTGATCCTCCTGCCTCAGTTTCCAAGTAGTTAGGACTACCGGCATATACCACTATGTCTGACTAATTTTTATTTTATTTTTATAGAGACGGGTCTTGCTGTGTTGCCCTGCCTGGTCTTGAACTCCTGGCCTCAAGTCATCCTCCTGACTCAGCCTCCCAAAGTGCTAGGATTGCAGCATGAACCACTAAGGCCAGCCCAAAATGAGAATCTTTAAGTACCTAACAGCTACTATTTAGTAAGTGTTTACTAGGAGCCAGAGTAAGCGTCAGCATTTTTACAACAGCCTACAGGGTCAGACACAATCTGCCCACACCTGTCCCCATTACCTTTCCAACCTCATTTCCTTCTAATCCCCCCTTCGCTCTCTGTGCTCTACCAAGGTCCTTCTTGCTGTCCCTCAGACATTCCGGCATGCTCCCACCTCAGAGCTTTGCATTTGCTGTTCCTCTATTTGGAATGCTCTTCTCCAATGCCAGAGAACCTTGCTTCCTCATTTCCTTCATGTCTTTATTTGACTGTCACCCTCTCAGTGAGGCCTTCCCTGGGCACTCCACCACCACACACACACACACACACACACACACACAAACACACAAACACACAACACACACACACACAACATACACACACACACACACACACACACACCACACACAGACTCAATTCCCTGCTTTCTTTCTCTCCATGGCACAATCCCTCACATGCCACATATTTAACTCGTTTTTATTATCTGCCTTCCCTACTGGAATGTAAGTTCCATACAGTCAAGGGTTTCGTCTTTGTCCAGTGTTGTATCCTTGGCACCTAGAACTGTGTCTGATATGTAGCAAGCACACAATATTAAGTCCTGTAGATGTCACTGCATTTTACATATGAAGACACTGAAGCACAGAGAGATTAAGCAACTTACCCAGGTCACACGGCTATTAAATGGAAAAGCCAAGACACAAACCCAAGCCTGATCTCCTCCATGGCCTGAGCTCTTGACCACTATATAACTTGCCATCCCCTTCCTCAACAGCATACAGGTAGACTCCCAATGCTCGGCCACACAGTGCCAAGTGTGTCACTGTCTCTAGTTCTGCTTTTTGGAGTAACATTTCTCCTCACAATATGCCATCTCACCACTGATTTATTTCATAGTAAGTTTTCTTTCCGGTACTGCTGTAAGGTAAGACACATGGTATACAGCATAACTGTACAGTCTGAAATTAGAGTGTGTCCTCTCTTCAGCTTCTATCATGCTACAGTCACCCCACTTCCATCTCAACATTCTTTTAATTCATTCAACATTTATAGATCACATACGATCTGGGTTCCAATGCAGGAATAATCTTCACTAAACAGCTAATACTGCACACAATACAAACTTCAAAGAGAGTGTGAGCTATGTGGAGAAAGACACAGTCAGCCCACAAGCAGGAAACCCCAAGGAAGGAACCAAGAGACGAAATCATCCCAGCTGGCTCCCTCCTCTTCTGTCCTCCCACTACTCACCACTGGACAAACCCAAATAGATGCCAGATGGTAAAGCAAGCCCTGGAGGCAGTTTAAGAAGTCAACCTGAGGCACAGCAGGGTGGAGAAGGTGGAAACTGTACACAAGGGGCCAAGAGAAGTGCTCATGCGAGAGCCCTCCTCTCCATCCAACGCAGTCAGAGCCGACTCTTAAGCAACTGGGCAACCATCAAATGAAAGCGAGGGCATGGCCCAGGCTAAGGTCTAGGAAAAGAATGTACCAAGCAGAGGCAACAAACTTAAAGGCCCTGAAGAGGGAACACGTTTGTTTCATTTGCGGAAGAGGAACTCACTGCAGAGGGAGCAAGAGGAAAGGATTATGGGAGATTAAGTCAGTGAGGCAAGCAGAAGCCAGATCACACATGTCTTTATGGGCCACAGGTTCTCAAACTTTGGCACGGACAGAAGGTTGTTGAACACAGATTGCTGGGCCCCACCCTAAGAGCTTCTGATTCAGAAAATCTGGGATGGGACTGAAAATTCTGCATTTCTGACAAGTTCCCAGGTGAGGCTCATACTGCTGGTCCAGAAACCATGTGCTGAGAACCACTGCCTAGGCCAGAGCAAGGAATTTAGATTCTAATCTAAGAGGCCACTGGAGACAAAATCATTAAAGACAGAAAGCTTAGTGGTTGCCAGCGGCTGCAGATGAGGAAATGGGGAGTAACTGCTCATAGGTACAGGGCTACTTTTCAGGGTGATAAAAATGTTCTGGAATTAGTGGTGACGGTGGCACAACCTTGTAAACACACTAAAAACCGCTGAATTGTATAGTACTTCAAAGTGATGAATTGTATGGTATGTGAATTACATCTCAATTTTTAAAAAGAAGAGGTCACTGGAGGATTTTGAACAGGATAGCGATTTATGTCATTTAAAAAAGTCGCTCTGGCTACCATGTGAACAGACTGCAGGACAGGCAAGGGAGACTGATTAAGAGGTAACGCAGCATACAACAGGAGACATGATGGTAACATGCAGGTTACAGACAGGGTGGTGGAAAATGGCTGGATTGGGATTATATTTTGAAGGTGGAGTCAACAAGACTTGCTTAATGAACAGGATTGTGATGTAAAAGCAGAGAGAAATTCAAAGTTAATCTGGATTTGTTGCCTGAGCAACTGGGTAAAAAGTTGTATAATCTACTGAGATGAGGAAGGAGAAACAGATTGGAGAAGGGCCACAGGACAGGAGCCTCCATGGTAAATAAAAGATACCCATCGGACATGCCAATGGAGATGCAAGGAGGACGTTTAATCCTGAAGTTTGACTGAGATGATAAAGTAACAGATGAGCATGTAGAGGCACTGGATGAGAGCAGGTAGGGACAGCTAGAGGCAGAAAAGAAAGCTGAGGACTGTGTCCTAAGCTAGTCACACAACATCCAGAGGTCCTACGAAGTACAAGGATTCAGCAGAGGAGTCTGAGAAAGATCCACCAACAAAACGATAGAAGGAAGCCCACATGAGTGTGGTATACTAGAAACCAAGTAAAGAAAGTGTTTCAGAGGAAAATATGACCAAGTGAGTCAAATGACTAAGAAATAAAGGCTGAGTAATGATCATCAGATCTGGAAGATGGAGATTACTGACTGCCTTGACCAGCACTGAGTAGTGGAGATAAAGGCCTGGTTAGAACAGACTAGAAAGCCTGGGAAAAGGAAGCAGAGACACAGTACAGATTACTCTTCCATCATCTTTAGCTTTAACACATGCTAACTGGAGAAAATAGAGCACTCTATGGAAGGAGACACAGAGTGAAAGGAGTGTTCTGTTTTCATCTTAACATGGGAGTTTTTACAGAATGTCTTCACTGATGAGAACGATCCAGTAGAGAGGGAAAATGATGATATCAACTCTCTATCTCTAGCCACTCTCTATCTCTGGTTCTCTAGACTAGTATTAGTTGCCTAGTAGTGATCCCCATCTTGAGAATCCACAAACACCTTGCACTCATGCTTCATACAGCACAAGTGTGCTCCTCCATCTGAAGAACCCACGAATAATTCGCACTCGGCATGGCCAAACTACCACAGTCCCACCCTCACTCTTTTTTCTTTGTTGTAGTGATTATTTTACCCTTTTTAAGTTACAAACATAATTTATCAAGTGTGATGATTTCTTAAATGGACACCATAGCAGAATGGCAACAATATGGTTAGAAAGGTAGCTTTAAATCATGACTACATGAGATTTCTTGTATAACTGTTTCACCTGTCCACGTCACAAAAGAAGATGTAGTGGAGAACACCACTGGCCCCAACTGCCACCACTGGCTACATTATCTGTAATTGCTACTTTTCCTTCCTAGAAATATGTTATTAAAACAAAATAAAGCCAACATACCTTTTAAAACAAACTCGTAAAACTCATTACATTCACTCTTTAAATTTATAAATATAAGTAGATTCTCAAATTATAAAGGTTGACGATCACTTGCTTCAAGTCTTTTAAATTATAATCTGAGCCAGGCTTGGTGGCTCAGCCTGTAATCCCACGCTTTGGGAGGCTGAGGTGAGTGGATTGCCTGAGCCTGTGGGTTCGAGACCTGCCTGGGCAACTTGGTGAGACCTCATCCCTACAACAAATCAAAAAATTAGCCGGGCGTGGTAGCGCGCGCCTGTAGTTCCAGCTACTTGGAAGGCTGAGGCAGAAGGATTGCCGGAGCCCAGCAGGTCGAGGTTGCGGTGGCCGGAGCGGCCACTGCACTCCAGTCTGGGCGACAGAGTGAGACTCCAACTCAAAAAAAAATTAAAAATAAAAATAAATTACAATCTGAACACAATTATGAGCTTTAATGTGATCATTTATAACTATTTAAAATTGTACTGAGAAACAGTCTTTTTTCCCCAATAAATATCAATTCCATTTTCCTTCTTCTACTTGGAAGAGGAACAAAAAAAATTTAAGAGTAAGAAAAGGAGTCAAGAGAGGGCTAATAAAACTAACCTATCATGTTAACATGAGAAAACACAGGCACACACGTTCTTTACATTACTACTTTCCTTTTATCTTTGTTTTATAATCTATTACACTCCAAAATGATAAAAGAATTCTTCAAAAATGCAATTTAATTCCTTGACTAATAAACCAATAATAAGATAAATTCATTTTTGTTTCGTTAAGTTTAGGCAAATCAGTTTTTATCAGCATGCTAAAACATTTACTTAAATAAACTGTAGGCTACTATATCAACTAAGTCCTTCAGAAAACAACCATTTTGCCATTTTGGCCAAGGACCCCCCACGCTTTTTTTTTAAGAGACATGGTCTCGCTCTGTTGTGCAGGCCAGAATACAATGGTGCGATCATAGCTCACTGCAGCCCCAATCTCCTGGGCTCAAACAACCCTCCTGCCCCAGCCTCCTGAGTTGCTGGGGCTACAGGCCCGTGCCACCACAACCATCTACTTTTTCATTTTTTGTAGAGATGGGTCTCACTATGTTGCCCAACCCAAGACCCATGATTTTTAATAATAAAAAATCAAACTAAGTATTTTCCAGCATCTGATACCAAAACTTTTTTTTTTTTTGAGCTGGGGGTCTCACTCTGTCATCCAGGCTGGCGTGCAGTGGCATGCTCCTGGCTCACCACAGCCTTGACTTCTTGTGCTCAGCTGATCCTTTTGCTGTACTTAGGAGGTGATCCTCCCATCTCTGCCTCCAGAGGAGCTGGGACTACAAACATGCACCAATACACCCAGCTCATTTTTTTGTTTTGTTTTGTTTTTTTAGAGATGAGGTCTTGCTATGTTGCCTAGGCTGGTCTTGAACTTCTGGGCTCAAACAATTCTCCCACCTTGGCCTCCCAAAGTGCTGGGATTACAGGCATGAGCCACCATGCCCAGGCTGATACTAAAAAACCTAGAAGGAAATGAACAAATAACAAAACTTTCCAAATTAAGTCAATTTTGTATTGCTTTACTATAAAACAGTACTCACCATGCCCTATTATGCAAAAAATATACATACATATGTATGCATATACATCTCTAGGCATAGAAAAAAGCCTGAAACTATATTCAGGGGAACTTGTCTATTCTTACATTTTCTAGAATGCACCAATTGTATAAAAAAACTGATTTTTTTTTTAAGAAATCAATGATGAAAATAAGATAAATATCTACCATTTTTATTCACACATATTGCAACTTCCCTAGATCTCTGCTGTGAGAAATACAAGGCAAATTCTGTTTGACAGTGCCTTTCTCAGGTCATGTTGCCTCAACTTTAGTCAGAGACTACTACAAACAAGCAATCAAAAAATATGTCTTAAAAGTCCACTATGTTAGAATGGAATATTATTCAGCCATTAAAAGAAATGAGGTACTGATACATGCTGCAACATGAATAAACCTTGAAAACGTTATGTTAAGTGATAGAAGCCAGACACAAAAGACCACACTTGCATACTCTGGACATTTCACATAAGTAGAATATGTAATCCTACTTATATGAAATGTCCAGAGTATGCAAATCCATACAGACAAAAAGTAGGTTAATAATTGCCAGAGGTAAGAAGAGGGGAATGGGAGTGATTGCTAAAGGGCACAGGGCTGTTTTTTGGATGATGAAAATGTTCCAGAATTAGTGGTGATAGTAGCACAACCTTGCAAATATACTCAAAATCATTGAATCATACACTTTATATAGGTGAATTTCATGGTATGTGAATTATATCACATTCCTTTTTTAAAAAAACACACTGTAAGCTAAGAGAGTATGTGAGAAACATATCTTAAGAGAGAAAATTTACTCATGGAAAAATTAGAGAATTTTGTACTAAAAAATTAGAATTCAATACTAAATTACACAGATGAGAATGAAGGTAAAATGGAAAATCTGAAATGAAAAAGATGAACGTGATCTGAGGTAGACTGAAGCTTCAGCAAAGATGAGTAAATTAATGGAAAGCGTTAAAAAAAAATTACTTATAATAACTTTATTTCCAAATGTCACCTTTTCCTGACACTCTGTCTTTTAAAATACCCTCTCTCAAAAAAAGAGATGACTTCATTAGCTTCTTTTCCAATGGAAGCAAGCAAAACGGGGTTCCCTAGATTGAAATCCTCTGGGAAGCTGTTGTGAGAAGTCTGCCTATTCTCACTGACTCAAGCTATAAATGTACTCCTGCAACTTTTAAGGTTAACTATTTTCATCATAAAGAGTGCAGCAATAATCAGGTCAAAACAACATATCAGCCTTTACAGATTTATCCCTACAAGGACAATTAATTGCTGGGACATCTGAAGATGCTCATGACCTCTACCTTAGAGGGCAACAGAGCAGTTTTTCTTCACTGGGTAGAATAAGTACACGTTAAATCAGCCTGTCTCAGCGATCATGTACACATTTTAAATGTTCACTTCTTTCAAATTTAGAAATCAGGAACTTCACTTTTTATAGTATGAGCCACAAGAAGAGATTAATGAGTAAATAACAGAATAAACTCGGCTGGGCTCGGTGGATCAGCCTATAATCCCAGCACTTTGGGAGGCCGAGGCGAGTGGATTGCCTGAGCCCACGGATTAGAGACAGCTCAGGCAACTTGGCAAGACCTCAACTCTACAATAAATCAAAAATTAGCCGGGCATGGTAGCGCACACCAATAGTTCCGGCTCCTTGGAAGGCTGAGGCAGAAGGACTGCCGGAGCCCAGCAGGTCGATACTGGGGTGGCCGTGAGCAAGCCACTGCATTCGAACCTGGGCAGTGGAGTGAGACTCCAACTCAAAAAAAAAAAAAAAAAAAAAAAAAAATAGAATAAACTCTAAAGCATATTTGAGAGCAGAGGATATAAAAGACAGATCACACAAGACAATGCAAATGTTAAAACATGGGGGAAATAAATGTTAACTAAAACAATGAGGTACCATTTACAGCTACAGGTTGAGTATCCCTTATCCAAAACACTTGGGACCACCAGTATCTTGGATTTCAGCTGTTTCAGATTTTGGAATATTTGCAGATAACCAGCTGAGCATCCTTAATCTGGAAGTCTGAAATCCAAAATGCTTCAATGTATATTTCGTTTGAGCATCATGTAGGCACTCAAAAAGTTTACAATTTTGGAGCATTTTGGATTTCACATTCTTGGATTAAGGATGTTCAACCTTTATTAAATCATCTTCAATTAAAAGATAAGATTCAGGCCAAGTGCAATAGCTCACACCTGTAATCCTAACAGTTTGGGAGGTCAAGATGGGAGGATTGCTTGAGATCAGAAGTATGAGACAAGCCCGGGCAACACAGCAAGACCTCATCTCTAAAAATCAAAAATTAAAAAAATCAAAAAATTAGGTGTGGTGGTGCATGCCTGTAATCCCAGCTACTTAGGAGGCTGAAGTGGAAGGATCGCCTGAGCCCAGGAGGTGGAGGTTATAGTGAGCTATGATCGTGCAACTGCACTCCAGTCTGGGTCACTCCAGTCTGGGCCACAGAGTGAGACCTCAACTCAAAAAAACAAAAAAAACAAAAAACAAAGAAACAAAAAAGACAAGATTCAACACAGATGATATTATAGGAAAGCTGTTCAATCAAAGACATGTTGTTGGTATTAAAAAATCCCACTTGGAAAATAAAATAAACCATGTATCAAAAGCCACAGAATTATGTATTACCTCATGATTTTACAACTGGAAACTTACCCTAAAGAAACAATTGAAATGAAGAAAAATTCTAAATGCCTGAACATTTTCACTACATTGTTAGATCTATATACAGCAAGATAAAAAGGTAAATATCCAGCAATATGGGAACGTTTTTGAAAACTTTTTGAAACTTTTTGAAAGTTTTTTGAAAAAGTTAAGTAACTTAAAATCATTTGTTGGAAGGACTATGTCAACTACTATCAACTATAAATAAAGTGTTAGGAAAATGCTAACATAAGATTATAAAAGAGTAATACTAAGTTGTTTTATAACTTTAAAAATATATGTAACCATTTAAAATATATATACATATGAACTGACTTGTGTGGAATACACGAAATAAAATCGGTGGCATTAGGAGTAGTTATAGATATCACTTTAAATTTTTTAAATCTCAGTGAGAAAATACTTTTACAATAATTTACAATTTAAAAGTATACTTTATATAATATAAACTGTGATAAAAGAATGTGAAAACATTTCATCAAAAATGGCAAACGTGATTAGAATTTGTTTCTTCCACTCACAGTCATCAATCTCAAGAAAAAAAAAACTCAGGGAAAGGCAAAAACACTATTAAGTTGTGCCAGGCAACCTACAGACACACTGCAAAGTAACTCATGACAAAGTCACATGGAAATGAAGACTTGCCCTTCCAAAAATTCAAGGTCTCAGATAATTTTCACTTCAAAAGAATGGGTCACATTTATTTTAAGAGTCCTGTTTTTACAGAACACGAATTTACTGTTAGCTATAATGTTATGCTATTGATACAAGAATGACTCATTTTCAAAGAGGAATTATTTTAGATTAAAATGTCAAAGACTTCTCCAAGAAGAAATACAAAAAACTCTGGCTAGGTTACTTACAAGAAATTTACTTTGAGTCAGAGGCTAAAGTTTATTCATTTGATTTAGAAGGAAAAAAGGAACCAAAAGTGTAAGATGTTCTGTCACAGAAAGGAAATTAAGCTTTGCAATAGCACCTTCAGAGTTTTGATCTGTAAAAACTCAAATCTCTCAGGTTTACCTAAGAAGAAAAAAGAGAAAACTGTGTTTTAAAGAAAAATGAACACAATCTGTAAAAAGAGTGACATAAATCTTCCCCAAATTGTGCAACTCACAGGAAACTCACCAAAGGAACAGCCAAGAAATTATGCTAGTTACTGAGATTAAAGAAAAGCCTGAATAGTTTCTGTGTTTAAAAATTCCTCTGCGGAGAGAGAAATGTAAATTATTACTTCACTTCTAGATTTTGTTGTACCTGGCACTAAGGAAGGCCCCAAGTTACCTTCTATAGGAGGAGGATGTTTTGTCAAGCAAAAACACCTCTCTCAGCACTAGGATACAAAAAGGGGATTTTAATTAAGATATATCCAAAGCTTCTTTCAATCTCTCAAACTCAAACACAGGAAGGGATTTAGAAATGAGATGCAGATAATTCACACCTTCAGGGATATTTTGCCTCCTGCTCCACACAGACCGGGCTGTCTGCTCCAGTGGTCACTGTGCTGGCAGGCACTGCTTGCCAAGAGCAATGGTGAGTTCAACTCCCTAATTCAGACAGGCTGTACCCTAGCTGCAGGCTAGGCTACCAGACTTTTCCAGGAAGTGTGCTGCTCAGTTACCCCAGCTTGGGCTATCCTTCCATGTCTCCCCAATATCTGAGTGGGCAACCCACAGGGGTCTCTACAGAGCCTCCCTCAGAAACCACAGGGACACTAGATCCTTGAGTCCTTTCCCTCAGAGACACTCTACCTCCCTGATGATGGATGCCAACCTTATTACTGTTATCAGAGGATCTCTGCTTACAAAGGCCTATTATGATTTCTAAGCCATCTTCTCTAAAGTTTACTCTTGAGACCATTAAACTGCATTTTAAAATCTTCATCAATTACCATAAGTTATGTATACCAATATTCTATTAAGGCTCAATTATATTAAACATACTTCTACATGAAGTGTACCACTTTTTATCATGGCATATTCTTAACAACAGCTTATCAGCTCTTAGAAATCACATTTGAACTATTTAAAGCAAATCACAAAATCATATTTACAGAATTTTTTTAACATCATAAACTATTCCTTTTGTCACTTATAGCCAGTTAGTAGAATGTGGAAATCAACACATGAAGTCTCAATATCAACTTGAATAATATTGTTAAAAAGTTAATCACACATGAAATATCCTGATCATTCATTCAATATCATCTAGCACACATAATCATTTTCTTAAATAATCAACATTCTGGAAAAAAAGTTACAGCAAATATGAAGTCATTGATTAAAGGAAAAATTCATTACATACTGAAAACTGGTGTTGTGTCAGAAAGTAAACTGCTGGTTGTGGATGTCTGATAAGACAACCATTTCATATACATAAACAGCAACAGTCATCTCTACACTGAGACTTACAAGAGTAACACCCTATCAAAGTCAGCCACTTACCTAAAGAAGCTCCTGGTTCTATGCCTTCCTCTCAATCCTAACTCCTTGTTGACTTAAACATCTTTCACTCATCCATTCCTTAGTACTGACTGAGCACCTACTACACAACAGTCTAAGCAATGGGAATGCAGTGATGAAAAGTTTGTATTCTTTAGGAAGAGAAGAGACTGGTAATACGAAAATGAGCATGGTATATAAAGAGATATAATAGGGAATGGAAGTGACAATGGGAGGATGGCTAATCATGTTTAGGAAAAGTACCACAGAGGAAGTGGGCATTTGAACTGAGCCTGAAGAAGTCAGCCCCTTGAAACACCTGGGAGAAGACACTCATGAAAAGGCTCTGAGGGTGGGAATGAGCTGGGATTGTTCCATGACAAGAAAGAAGGCCAGAGTGTCAGGAGTACAGACTCATGCCAACGAGGGCAGAGAGGAAACCAAGGACTAACTCATGCAGGTCAAGAATAAAGTGTAGGCTCTGTTACAAGGGAAATGTCACTAGAGACCAGAGTAGTGATTCTCAAGTGTGGTTCCCAGACCAACTGGGAGCCTGTCAGATATATAATGTTCCAGGCCCCACCCCAAGCCTCCTGAATCAGGAACCATTGAAGTAGGCCCAGCAAACAACACTAAAGTTTGAGAACCACTACATTAGAGGGTTTTGAGCCGGGAGGTAACATGAAGCAAGGTTTCCAAATAATTTGCTGTAAACAATGTATGAGTTTCATCAGCAGATAACAGCAGTGCATATTAATCTATATAGTACATATTAACTATAATACCAATAGTTAACCCAATAACAATATCAAAACATCATGATCCATACACACTGGTATTTATCTTGGCATAGTTTGAATGTCAGGGAACTTCAATTATAGGAAATACTAAAACCTAAAACTTATTTTAAATTATCTACTCCACAATTATAGCCTCAAGGCACCAAATGAGAAATCTAAAAACACCCACACTTGTCCTCACTTCTCTCCCCAGAGTAGCCCACCTGAACCCTATACCCTGTTCACAGTTGTTTGTATCCCTGTCTTATTTGTCTTACTGGTCTGTACATTTCTTTAGGACAGAGGTTTCGGTTCTTAAATGCTTCCTCCCAGTTTTTCTCCTCCCTCATTACATCTCACTCCCAAAAGACTGTACCTCAGATCTGACACACAGCAAGTCAGCAATACATGTTTGCTCAGATGAACTGATACTGTGACCAGGGACTCAAAGTTCCATGGGAGACAAGAAAGTTAGCAGGAGACGAGAACATGACAAGAATATGTTCATATCATGAGGCATCTAGAAATGTTTATTTGTAAATGGTATTACTTCAAAGTGAGCTTTTTCAAAGCCAGACAATGTCTTGAACAAAGCAGTCTGCTTATTTTGGTATAAATTAAGAAATCTTTTCTTTCCTTTTCAACTATGCCAGAAGCTGAATTTAGACAGGTTTTAAATTCTGAAAACATCTTCCAACGCAATTCAACTTAGGTAGGCTACTCTGCTTTCAACATCTGTCATAAACAATCGATAAAGTAAAATAACTAATCAAATATACTTAGTTAATTCCTTACCCATCCCAACTATTTATAAGCTTAATGTCGGTATGCTTCCTTCTAAATTAAGGCATATGTCTTATTTTATGTAAAGGTACTTTATATGTCATTCTTATTTCTTAACTTTTACATTTTTAAGATCCATCCATGACACTCTGAGTACAACCAATCCATTGCTTCTAGTTCTTTCCCATCTACTTCCCACTTTGCTATGAAAGTATGGGCAAGAACCACCCTTACCAAAGAAAATCCAAAATAAGAATATTTATTCATTCACTCCAACAATATTTATTAAATCCCTACAGTGTATCAAACACTGTGCTAAGTGCTAACACAAAGATGAAAAGCCATGGCCATGCCCTCAGAGAGCTTACAGAACAGTGAAAAGGCACTACAAACAATTAAGGCGAGGCAAAGTAAGCACTTCCTCCAGGAAGTACATATAAGGTCCACTGAGAACAGAAAAAACTAATCCCCTTCAAGGAGCAGAAGAGGACTTCACAGAACACCACCAAGCTAAAAACTGGAGAATGAGTAAGAGAAGCAGGAAGATGACCATCTAGGCACAGAAGCATGAGGAAGCCCAGCATGCTGTCATAACTATAATCCTAGAACTGCTCAAGCACTGGGGGAGGGGGGAGCACTGGACAAGAAGGGACAGGTCACTTCTCAGCCCATAAGCCACAAAAATTGACAACGTATAAAACTTTTTACACACAAACACACACACACACAGTGTTATGGCAAAGTCTGATGGAGTGGAGTAAGTCACAGTGAGCAATATGCATCAGGGCACAATTGGCTATGAACAAGAGGAAAATATAACATCCTAAGTCCTGATGCAGATTCCCATAGGAGCCCATATAAGCACACAGGAGGCAGTAAGCAGATCTTCCTGAGCAGCAACATAATTTCGAAGGAAGGCCCAATGAGTCGTGCGGTGACCACACACTCTCCCGCATGAGGCGCTCACACTACTCCCCTGCCAGTGCTGTGTCTTAATAGCTGACTTGCTGGTTTTGTGAGTTTTTCAATCATTTCCACTATGTGGGCTAAAAATTCTGGAACGGAAGTGACACAAAAAGAATAAAATCCACTGGGCTACACAATAAAAAAACTTTGTATCTGGCTAAGGAGTTGATATTCTATACTGTAAGGAACAGAAGTCAGTCCTGAAGAATTCTAGAGAGAGAACAGACACCTTGTTGTCTCAGAAAGACCACCAAGGAAGGAGTGTGTTGAAGGGACCAGAGAGGCAGAGAACAGTGAAGGTAAGATAATAGATGAGGAGGGCAACACAACTGTCCAGGCAGAGAGGAGGAAAATAGAACAGGTGCACCAGGAGCTAGAGAAGAGGCAGCTAGGTGCCCTTTTTTTTGTAAATTACCTACACATCACAAACTAGCATTTATCATCTAGATCTTATTATGATGCAGAAAAACACGGCATGTAGAGACTGTTTCTAGAATTAAAGTCAGCTCTGACTTGATTTTCCTAGGTCACTGTCTACTTTGTAACTCGGTCAGGAAAGCGAAGATACAACTGAGTTTAAAAAACAAAAACAAAAAACAGGTCAAGGAACTTTCAGGTGGAAGCATCAGAAGCTTTCAGGGCAGTGTGGTCATGTGGCCAAAAGTAAGATGTTGTAAAGCATTTGTAAGATTATGGCTCCCTGGAGAAACCTGAGTCCAACTCAGTTTTAAAGATTCAAGGTGACAGGTTTTCTCTCAAGGCTAATTTAAATTGCTGTGTGTACCTCATCAGAGCTCTCCAATGATATAAAAAGCCTGGTTTCTCTTTAGTCCCATAGGAAGGAACTTGTGGATGCAGGAGTGAACTTCCACTTGGTCTTATTCCTTGGTCTTATTTCCAACCCTGCCTAAGTAAGTGATACCATTTCTTCTCTCATCCCTGGGGCTTCTGAATGTCACTAAAGCAAGTTATTAGAGCCAGTGACAAACTGTGTTGACTGCTTCACAACCAATTCTTACTATCAACTGGGCCCTCAGTGTGGTAAAATAACCCTTTTCCTCATTTTCGGTGGCTTTTTGCAGACTTTCCTACGGTGGTGTTCTAAGCTTTTCCTACTCCCACCTTTCCCAAGTCTACTCTGGCTCCTCCATGATCCATCACCCACACAGCAACAGACTGAACTTTTCTAATCAAGCAGGTTGTCATTTCACTATCTAAGTGCTTCCAGTGGCCTTCACATCCCTTCCCATACCACCTCCACTCTTCCCTCTGGCCCGGGAAACCTATATGCTGCCAACTTTTTTGCCTCATCTCTTGCCTCGCACCCCCTGCTCACCAAGCTCTGGTCTCACTGGCCTCCAGGGCCTCCTTCAGGCCTCTGCACCAGCCCTGGGAATTCTACCCACTTGAAATGCTGCA
Organism: Tarsius wallacei; assembly: GCA_963574415.1. Classification (NCBI taxonomy): domain Eukaryota; kingdom Metazoa; phylum Chordata; class Mammalia; order Primates; family Tarsiidae; genus Tarsius; species Tarsius wallacei. Next base: position 47,237 of record CAUYQG010013948.1, on the reverse strand, counting down.
AATCTTCATCAGAACAGCTCCTTGTCAGTCAGGTCCCAGTTAAAATGTCATGTCCCCAACCACCAATCTAAAGCAGCCATCCCAGTCACATTACTCTTCTTAAATCCCATTTTACTCTGTTTTACTTTTTGGTTTATTTTATGTCTCCCCCACTAAGACCCATGAAAGGTAAGCTCCCTGAAAACTCTTATTCTTCCCCATATCCATGGCACTGAGAGCAGTTTCTGGAATGCAGTGGATATTCACTAAATATTTGTTGAACAGATGTTATCCCCCAAAGGCCATCCCAAAACAATCAACAAGTTAATGAGGGAGAATGAAGAGCAATGATTTCAAATGATTTCATTCCAAACCAGTCCCCAACTTATTTCCAACAAATTATTCTGCCTAAACTGCATCACAGCTCCTTAACTGCATCACAGCTCCTTACTACAGACAGCTCTGAAGCTGCAGATGGAGACATTATCACTCCACTGACATCTCCACACTTCTTCAAGTTGCTGCTGTACCATTCAAGCAACTGCTGAGTGACCATGCCCATCTCACAGCAGCCATTACAGATTTTCCTGTTCTCCAGGTCTCCCAACATGCCTATTCCACTCTGGCTTTTTCTTTCCTACATCGTCACCTTCAAGCCCCCTTTAAAGAGACTACCTCAAGAATATCATCCAGCACCTCTCCTACAAAAGCTAATTATCACACTCCTTCTTTCCCTGCAGATGTGGAATACCTGAACTCTACAGTAGTATTAGAGGTGGGAAGAAAATAATAGTTACTGAGATGTTCCCTTTGCCTAGGGGGAGGTAACCACCTCCATCTCATTGAAACCTTGGTAAGAGAACAATTTACCAAACTTCTCATCCAGTTTGGATTTAAGTAAGGGAAGATGTCTCCATTTTTCTACTTCAAAAATAATTACAGTATATAATAATCCTTTTATGTTCTGAAAAGCAATCTCTGAAGTTACCATTAGCCAAAGGAACATCACAGCCACTCTGTCCTGTCAAACATATAAAAATATTCTAACGCGAGCATTTGCCATCATGAAACAGAGCATGTGTTTGCAGGTGGACTTAGTTCAAATCTCATTTCTGACAGTGACCAGAAGTAAATTACATAAATCCTTTGAGCTTCAAATTCTTTATCTGGTGACTGAGAATGGGAAGATCAACTTCACAGTGTAATAAGGAGATTAGATGGGGATGACCAACCTAAATCACTGGGCACAGTGCTAGTCACACAAAGGGGCTCCTCACACCCCTAGGGGGGATGTTTGGGAGCAGGGCTTCCAATAACATCTGCCCCTCCAGCTCCTTTACGTATAAATTATTTGTTCCACTGTGGAAATCAGTAAAGTGTCTTAACCATTTATTATTATTACCACCAGTAGTTTAAACTGGTATTCTATAATAGTTTATTCATCATGGTTTTCTACTACTCTTCTATGCTTGTGCCTTAAGGGATTTAGGGTTGAAATGACTGAAATTTAAATAAAGTAGTACCAAGTTATAAATTTGTTTCTAGAAAAACAACTGAAGTATGCATTTTAAAAGTGAAAGCTCAGTACTTAATGGTAAAATGAACATTTCCAATGAAAATCTGGTTATATTATCCAAATAAATAATTTGGTTTCCAATATAATTTATGTAAAAAAAAAAACTTTAAAAAAAGCTAAAAATGACCACAGTTTCTGAGTCTGTAAAACCATTTTTCCTGCCCATTATCTAAAGTTTAGAATTTGCATTTCTTTGATAAGACAAATTTATTTTGATAAGGCAGTATGCAAAGTATTTTAAGTACCTAGCACACCATAAAAAATTATTTAAACAATGTTTGACTTAGGTGGCATGAGCTGAAAAGAACACTCCGGATTCCTAAATTTCATACCCCATTCTTCTTATTCTTTAAGACACTTCTTAGCAGAGAAAGCTGGTGAGATGTTTATAATACATGAGGACAAATCATACCAGCATGTACTGGAATGCAGTTATCCTCTCCGAGCTGAAGAGAGGCTGGACAACATAGTTTCAAGAATGCTCAATGTTAAATTAACTTTAGAAAGACTTTTTAAGGAGTGCCACACACTATGGTAGATTACCAAAAGAGATAAAGGTCTACAGTATTCTTTAAAAGCTCCAGAAAAGAAAGTTTTGTTTTACTGTTTTTGTTGTCTGCTGGGGAAAGGTGGGAATAAAAAGGAAAGGAAAACAGTTCTTCCTAGAAGCAGTATGTGAATAAATGACCTCTAAGAAACTTACAGATAAACAAATTCTCTTTAAGTACATTTTTAAAATATAAGTAGGTGTACATCTGTGAAAATTTCTTTATAATATCTTAATGCAATTCTCTTAAAAAGATAAAAATAAAGAAATTTTCAAGTGTCTTTCAGCCTTTAATTAATATAGCTGAAGTCACAAGGCAACAAAGCTACAACACATGAAATGTGAGATATTTTGCACATTTTAAAAATAGATGATTTAACAGCCTTTGAGAATTACAGTTCTATAAAGATAGGAATCTATCTTTAGGGACCTAATCTAAACTTTATTCTGGAATAAAGCCTAATGTAAGCTAATTTGCTACATTATTACTCAACAAAAAAGGAATCCTTTCAGAACATGATATGATCATATAAACACGATGTTCCAAATCTATAACTTGAAAGATTTTTAATACCAAAACACAATTTTTTTAATTAATTGAGACAGGGTCTCACTATGTTGCCCAGGCTGGTCTCAAACTCCTGGGTTCAAGTGGTACCCACCTAGGTCTCCCAAAGTGCTGGGATTACAGGTATGATTCACCACACCCAGCTCAAAACACTGTTTCAGCTTGGAAAATATATGCAAATAAAACCATAATTTGGAAAATAATACAAATATTTAAGCACAAGTTAAGCTACTGGTGTATAGAGCTACACAAGTTACACAGTTGTTTTAAAACATACATCGTACCAACTGCTAAAGGAGACACTGCATATCCTATGGTTTTGTCCTAGACTCCCAAAACTGAAGCTCAAACAGATTTTACCTTGCAGCCAGCATCATGAAATAATTAAAAACTATATTGCCTCTCCAGCATTGAAAGATAAAATACCATAAATTTTAAAATTAAACTATGATGAGTTCCACTGAACTTTTTCAAACAAGCTATTATATTCTTGAAATACTGTCTGTGGCCAGGTGTGGTGGCTCACACCTATAATCCCAGCATTTTGGGAGACGGAGGCTAGAGAACTGTGTGAGCCCAGGGGTTTGAGACCAGCCTGGGCAACTTGGCAAGACCTTGTCTCTAAATTGGTCAAAAAATTAGCTGGGCGTGGTGGCTCATGCCTTTAGTTCCAGCTACTTGGAAGGCTGAAGCGGAAGGATCACCTGAGCCCAACAGGTTGAGGCTGTGGTGGCCATGAGTATGCCAGTGCACTCCTGCACTCTAGCCTGGGTAACAAAGGGAGACAGTGACTCAAAAAAAAGAAAAGAAATAAATATTACCTGTATAAAGACTATATAACAGCTTGGCTGCATTGTTAATACAGTAGCCATGAGACATATGTGGCAACTTAAATATAATTTAAATTAAATAGGTTGATTTTGTTTTAAAGTTCAGTTCCTCAGTCCCACTGGTCACATTTGAAGTGCAGCAGCCACATGTGGTTGGTAACGGCCATACTACACAGCACAGATATAGAACATTTCCCACTGTAGCTGGACATAAATGCCAAATACATAGCATCTCCTACCAAGCAACGTGGGCAAATTCAAATGCTCTGGCTTTCCATATGTGTTACTACCAAATATTGTATGTGGTTTTGTATGTAATGTTTAAAAATGTACCATTTCAGTAGCAGGTACAAATAAAAATTTTTATGAAACTATTATGTGAAAAGAGCAGTGAATGCTTTTTAGAGTTCGCTGTTTCATAAAAATCTATTTTTGTTTGATATAACACTTCACAAAATGAAAGTAATGAATGAAAGATATCTAACATAATTTTCAAATAGCTGAGAATTTTTGCTTTTGATGACTGCCTCCTTTATTAGATCATCAAATATAAAGAATGGCTCACTAAACAGCCACACTCTCAAAGTGCAAATAACCTCTCTTTTAATGAAGAAAAATAAGAAAGTGTTAACAAGTATGAAAGATTAATCAGTTTCTCTTCACCAAGTTGTGGAACTATCATAGAAGCAGAGATACCAACCATGGCAGGTATCTGAAAACGAGAGTAATTATCACTTCCATTTCTGCAGAACCCTATCATTACCTCTATTGTGATTGTCAGAGCTTGCTATTTATTTTTAGTTAGTCTTCTAAAATGCATCCTCCACTTCTGTTTGGGGTCCAATTATCATTTCACGTCCCACATAAGAAAAAACCACTTGATCCTGTACCATTTGGTAAGAAAACACACGAAAACAATTTATTTGCACATTTTTAATATAATGCAGTCCAAATAGCACATTATCTGTAGAGTGCCTTTCTTTCTTTCTTTCTTTTTTAAATAGGCGTCTCACTCTGTCACCCAGGCTGGAGTACAATGGCACGCTCATGGCTACTGCAGCCTGGACCTGCTGGGCTCAGGTAATCCTTCCACCTCAGCCTTCCAAGTAGCTGGAACCACAGGCACGCACCACCACGCCCGGCTAATTTTTTTTTATTAATCATAGAGATGAGGTCTCGCCAAGTTGCCCAGGCTTGTCTAGAACTGGTGAGCTCGGGCAATCCCCTCACCTGGGCCTCCCAAAGTGCTGGGATGATAGGCGTGAGCCACTGGGCTCAGCCTTGTAGTGTTTTTCTAAGCAAATCAAGGAATGTACTTAATGCCACCGAACTGGACACTAAAAGATGATTACAATGGTAAATTTTATGTTATGTATATTTTGTCACAATAAAAAAGTATACCAAAGCAATTGTTTACATTCTGAGACTATCCATTTTTTGTATTAAGCATAATGCTCTTCCTGATAAACTGGTTAGAAGTTTTTCAAAACAATATAACAAAACCTCATTCATGTTGGATTAAACATTCAAGCATATTAAAAGCTAATGATGAGAAATATATTTAAGAAAATTGTTTTATTTTCAAGTTCCCAAAATATTATAAAGACACAAATAACATGAGGCTACTAAATAAAAATTTGTTTCGTATTTTTATGTATCACAAGCATAAGAATTTCCAGTTAAACCACTATTGCAAACTCAGAAAAAGCTTTTATCTAGCACCTATTCCAAGTTAGACATTGTAATCACTTCCTTCCTAAACTCTAATTCTCAAAACCACCCTAAAATCTGAGTACTATTATCCACCTTTTATAGATGATGAAACTAAGGAACAAGTTTAAAAAAAAAAAACACCTATGGTCACTAAAGGTGCTAGCTAAAAATACTGAAGCATTAGCCTGACTTCAAAGCTGGTGTACATGCCACCACATCACACTGAGTCTGTGGTTATGACTCTAACCTGACATCAGAAAGGCAATCAGAAGAACCAGATTTGCTAGATTGAATTTAGTCTCAAGAGCCACGAAACTTTTTATGAATCCTGATAAGCTGGCATGTAGTTGGAAGAAGGAAAACCTCCCTACATTTTCAAGAAACCCCAAAAGATACCTTAACATAAAGCTAACCTTTAAGAAAGAAACCACAGACCAACAGCCAACACCTGTTCTCTTGCTCCTATTTTTAGGAAAAATTCACAACCTGCAAAAGTTGTTTCAACACAAAGAAGTGTAAATCCAAAAAATCAAAATCAAAATAGCAAAATCCTTCACCTTTATCTATGGTACATATTTTAATACTGGGTATTCACAACACAAACCTGACTTCATAACAAGGTATTAAACTAAAATAAGATGCATAATGCTATTAACACTTCCAACTTCCTTGAATCCTGGCAAGACAAAAGATCCCAAACCATCTAAACCCAATTACCAATTCTAGTACATTGAGTTTGCCCAGTGCATGAGAGTTTAGGATGCCCTCCATGGCATAAGGGGCCAGAGGACAGCATGTTACACCCTGCATGTGTGACTGCAAATGAATTTTGTTCATTCCATCCCACAGATTTGTATAAAAGTGTCTGTCTTTTTGTTTGAACAAATGAAGCCCTAAGAAAACATGAGCTGACTGCAAAATGATCCCGCTTCAGTGGGAGAGGTGCAAGTACAACTTCCACGAGGAAACTCGCTACTCAAGTCCGCAAGAAGCTGCCGCAGCCCTCCACATTCTGCGATCGCTGAAAGAAATGTCTCAAACCTGCGGCTCACCTGTGGCCTGGTGGCCATGTCAAAAGCCTGCGGAGCGCCTAAACAGAGCTCGCTAATCCTCTCGGAGGTCTTGCTAAACAAGCTGTGGAAAACGGAGGGGGCCTGGCACACGCGTTTTCCTGGGATCTAAAACTTTTGGGGGTGCATTTACTAAAACCAGCTTCCACAAAGAGACAGAGGGACTTGGCGGCTGTTGCAGAGATCAAGATCGAAATTCAAAGAAAAACAAAGCCAGGGTACTCGTTTCAGTATTTATGTTTCACTCCAGTAAAAAGTTACACACACAAAGCAAAGAACCAGGTTCCCAGTTCCCCCATTCTTGACCTTCAAGCCCTGCAAAATGTCAGGACCCAGGCAGAGAGGAAAAGTTTGAGCGGCTGCCCCGCCATCTGATCAACTATCTCCGGGGCAGTCGAGGGACCCCCCTCCTCGCGGCAGGGGTATGGCCGCGCCCCCATGTCGGGAGTGGGGAGCCCTGAGGATCAAGTCTCGCCCCTCCCGAAATCTCCCCGAGGTCGGGGACCACCGGCCGCTCACAGCGCGGGCCCCCACTCCCGTCCGGATCCGCACGAGGGTGCGGAGCAGCCCCCCAGCCCGCGCCCCCGCACACTTCCGGGCCCGCCGCCCGGGCCACCAGCCCCCTTACCGGCATCATTTTGGACCCGAACCGCATCGAACCCGGCGGCTAGACCGCGGCCGGGGCAGAACCGAGGCCCCCGGGGTGGCGGGCGCGGGGGAGGGGCGGAGGGCGAGGCCGCCGGGACGCCGCGGACCTGTTGCGAGGCGGCAGCACGCGGGTCCGCAGGGCCCTCCCCGCGGGCTGGGGCGCCACCGAGCCCCGGGCCCACCCCCCGCCCGCCCGCCCGCCCGCCGGCCGGGCCCCGACGCGGCTTTGTCTCCTCGACGCTCGCGACGGCCGGGACTCCCTCCTCCGCTCCGAAACCAACTAATCCCGGGCCGGGCCCCCACGGAGCCCGCGCCGGCTCCGCCCCCCGCGCCGACCCCGCCCGCGGCACGCCCGGCGGCCTGGGGGAGGGGCGGCCGCGGGCGCGGGGCCGCGCGCGCCTGCGCGGGCCCGCGGCGGGCTGGGCGGGAGCGGCGGGGCCCGGCCGCCCTTTCTTTCTCCGCCGGGGGAAGAAAGTGCGGTCGGGGGCGCGCGGCGGAGCGACTCGAGCGCGCGCCTCCTGGCCGAGCCGCGGGAGCGGGCAGGCGGCGCCTCGGGAAAACAATCCCCGGGGAAGGCGCCGCGCGAGCCCGCGAGCCGCCGCCGCCGCCTCTGCGGTTCCGAGTCGGCCGAGGGAGTTGGGCCCTTCGCCTTCGGAGCCGTGGGCCCGAGACGTGGCAGCCGGACCGCTTCCTCCCCCGGCCGCGGCGCGGGGCCCGGCGGAGCAAGGCGAGCGGACCCTCGGGGGAGGCCCGGGCCCCCCGCGGAGACAGCCCGGCTCCCCGGAGGCGGCGAGGAGCCGCCCCGTCCGGGCAGAGCGAAGATGCCGTGTCGCTCCGGGCCGAAAGTTCCGCGGTGGAGGAGCGCTCGAGCTGCCCTTCAGCTCATTGGCCGTTGTCCACGTTCGCATGTAAAACTCGAGTGTCGCTTGCTGTACAGTGAGAAGCAGACTGGACAAAGGGATGCGTTTTGTGTTGTGTATGTTTTATAACCACAATAAAAGAAAATATAAACCGGAAAAGAGGCGCTAAAAATGTGTCTGGCAGGATTCTGAGGCGCTTTCCGGGTGTTGGAGGGTGCCCGGAACACCCGCGAAGAGCGTGCGATGCCCGTGGATGCCACCCTTCTGCAGGGAGCGGAGCTGAGGCCTGGGGGCCCAACAAGGCTCACTTCAGAGTAGCCGAGCGGGCCCAGGCACCCTCTTCCACCCTCCCGGGAGCTTCATCCTAGCAGGGTGTCCGTGCCAGCTCACTCAGTCACTTTTCTCTATCCAGGACTCTAGAAAGATAAGTGGAGTAAAGCCCTTGGGTTTATCTTGCTTCAAGAACAGACAGTTCTTTCGTAGTCCAATAAATACCCCTTCCCAGAATCTCCATCAATCTCCCTGTCGCACTAGCCCAGCTACTATATCTGGAAATAGTAAACCATGGCCTATTCAACTAGAATTTAATGTTCTCAAAAAAGCTGGCTTAAAGTCTAGTTATTTTAGGAGGATTATTCTGCATTAAGTGGAGGAAATTCATCCCTTCGTTCAGTAAATACTTATCAAATACCATATGATAGGTATTCTTCTAAGTACTGGGGATACATTAATGACCAAAACAAAAGTTCAAAGGACATAAAGCCAACAGTCAAGTATACTAATGATTATGTATATTACCAGATGTAGTTACTGAGAAAAAATAGAAGAGGTAAGGAGGTGAGGTGTGTCAGTGCAATTTTAAATAGGGTTGTCAAGGAAGGCCTCACCAAAAACGTGTATACGTTGTCTTGAAGAGGACAAAGGAGTGAACGACATGCATGTGAAGGAAGACCTCCAGGCAGAGGAAAGGGCAATGCTAAGGGTCTTGAGATGGGAGCCTCCCTGGCGCATTCAGGTACCATAGAGGAGGCCAAGACAGCTGGAGCAGACTGGCTGAGGGGAGAGTCGTAGAGATGAGGTAGAGTGATAATAACAATAGTAGTGCCAGATAATGCAGGACTTGTGGGCTATTGTAAGGACTCTGGCTTTCACTTTGAGTGGAATGGGGAGCCATGGAAAGGTTTTGAAAAGAGAAGTGCTAAGCTGACATATTTTGATAGGCTCACTCCAGCTGCGGTGGAAAACAGACAAAGTTAGCCGAGAACCTTTAAGAAGTTTTTGTGATGATCCAAGCAAAAGATGAAAATGGACAAGAGCAATAATAGTGGCAGTGGTGGAAAATGGTCAGATTTTGTATGTCGGAACCTGTAGAATTTCCTGGCAGATTAAATATAGACTATGAGAGAAAGAAGTCTAAGGTAAGTCCAAGGTTTTTGTTCCGGAAAGTTGCCACTAAGAGAAGACTCTGAGTGGACCAAGTTACAGAGACGACAAGATTCATCTGGAACATGTTAGCTTTCAATTTCTTAATAAAAAATAAAAGAAACTCTAGGCCAGGCATGGTGACTCACGCCTGTAATCCCAACACGAGGTGGATGTGAGAGGATTGCCTGAGCCCAAGGGTTTAAGACCAGCCTGGGCAACTTGGCAAGACCTCATCTGTACAATAAACCAAAAAATCAGCCAGGCATAGTGGTGTGTGCCTGTAGTTCCAGCTACTTGGAAGACTGAGACGGAAGGATCGCCTGAGTCCAGCAGGTTGAAGCTGCGGTGTCCGTGAGCATGCCACTGCACTCTAGCCTGGGTGACAGAGTGAGACTCCAACTCAAAAAATAAGTAAACAATAAATAAAAAAAGGAAGCAAAAATTATTTTTGGTAATCTTCAGTTTATAAAGGGACTATTTTGCCGGGCGCGGTGGCTCAAGCCTATAATCCCAGCACTTTGGGAGGCCAAGGTGAGAAAATTGCCTGAACCCACAGGTTTGAGACCAGCCTGGGCAACATGATGAGACCTACAGTAAATAAAAAAATTAGCCAGGCATGGTAGCACACACCTGTAGTTCAGCTGCTTGGAAGGCTGAGGTGGAAGTATCATCTGAGCCCAGCAGGTCGAGGCTGTGGTGGCCGGGAGTGTGCCACTGCACTCCAGCTTGGGCAACAGAGTGAGACTCCAACTCAAAAAATAAAAGAGACTATTTTGCACCAAAAAACCTATCTCATATTCTAGTTTTCTTTGTCTTTTTTTTTTTTTTTTTGGCATACAAAGAATCCTCATAAACTGCCTAAGATATGATCCACAGTCATCCAGAAAAACAATTCTGGATATTGGTCACAAAATCTCCAGTCCTCAACAACAACAAAAAAGTCTTGTTACCATCTGAAAACTGCACACAATAGTAAATTATATTTAGTGTGAGTGTGGGCAGTACTGGCTTATTAATAAAATAATTACAATGGAAACAGAAGCAAATAGAGAAGAACTGGAATAAGATGGTCCAGTTCTGGCTGGGCTCAGTGGCTCAGCACTTTGGGAGGCTGAGGCGAGTGGATTGCCTGAGCCGGCGGGTTTGAGACCCGCCCGGGCAACTTGGCGAGACCTCATCTCTACAACAAATCAAAAATTAGCCGGGCGTGGTAGCACACACCTGTAGTTCCAGCTACTTGGAAGGCTGAGGCGGAAGTAGCATTGGAGCCCAGCAGGTTGAGGCTGCGGTGGCCGGGAGCGGTCACTGCACTCCAGTCTGGGCAACAGAGTGAGACTCTAGCTCAAAAAAAAAAAAGATGGTCCAGTTCCATTTCTTTACTGTTTTCACAAATGCCCTGCCCAAGGGAAGGGAGGGACAAAGGGACAGTAGTTGGCAATTTGTCCTGAAACTAACATCTAGCCAACTGAGAATTCCCAGCTGCCAAATAGCAGGTATATTTATGTTGAGAGCTTTTTTTTTTTTTAATTATAGATGCATGAAACCAAAGAAATCTTGTTTGTGCTTTAGTGTCATTTCCCGAAATTCTGTACTATTCACATGTGGCTCCCAGATGTGTTGTTTGCCTCCTCCCAACTTGCACCTTTTTTTCCCTCCCACCCTCACCTGTTTATTCTGTCAAGAGCCTCTGCCTGGTTCTCCCTACCCTATAATTCTGTATTCAACTCAGAGAAAGATAAGTCAAATTACCACATCGTGAGTGGGGAGGAACTGTCTTCTCTTTTGGCTTTCACTCCACCTCTAGGCACAGTACAGTTAATTATCTGTTTGGCTTGAGCTCAAATGTTTAAGTTTCCAGCTTCCCATGTTACTCTCTTTTCCCACAGATGGTCCAAAATTTGAATCCCTCTCTCCTCTCAGAAGATAAATTCCCATTATACTTAGCCAGTGAAATAGAGGCTATTGGGCTTTCATTCCTACAATATCATTCCCTCCACCTCCCGACCCATCATAGGTCCTTTCCTACCCTCTTCCCACCCCTTTCGTTGCTTTATTTTGCTAATGCTCCTGTGCAGCTATGTTTTGCTAGGCACTGTTCTAGACTCTAGAAGCAATAAAGCAAAGACCTATCTTCATGAAGCTTATATTTTGGAGGAAAAGAAGGAGCTATACAACAAACAAATGAAGTAATAATAAATGCTATGGGGACAGGGGGAAAGCAGCTAGGTAAATCTAGGAGAACAGTGTCTATTTTAGTTAGGGTAGCCAGAGATGGCTCCTGAGGAATGAAGGGAGGGAGTGAATCAGATTCTAGGCAGGGGCACAGCTAGAACAAAGGGCCTGAGACAGTCTTGTGCTTGGCATCTTACAGGAAGAGCAAAAAGGCCCGTGTGTCTGGAACTGAGTGAACAAGGAAGAGAGTGGTAAAAGAGATGGAAGATGTAACCAGTGCCTGAATCATGCAGAACTAGTTAATGTTCCACCCATTATTCTCCCTCTTGAAACTCTTTCATACTAGTTTCTTCGCCTACAGTTTTTCAGCTCTCTCTTGCATTCTTCTCAAGTTAACAGCAATCCAAAAGAAAGAGAAAGGGCAGAAGCTTGTATTTCAAGCCTCTTTGCAACTATTCATGCTTTTCCTTCTGCCTTAGAAATCTTCCCTCTTACCACATATGACAAGCTTCTACTCATCTTTCAAGTCCCTGCCCGAAAGTCATTTTTAAAGTCATGTTTGACCAGGTGTGATGACTTACACCTGTAATCCCAGCACTTTGGGAAGCTGAGGTGAGAGGCTTGCTGAGCCTAGGGGTTCGAGACCAGCCTGGGTAACTTGGCAAGATCTTGTCTCTATAATAAATTTAAAAATTAGCCTGGCATGGTGGTACACACCTGTATTTCCAGCTACTTCGAAGGCTGAGGCAGAAGGTTCACCTGAACCCAGCCTGGGTGACAGAGTGAGACTCTGACTCAAAAAAATAATAATAATAAGTCATGTTTGATGTTTCTCAAGCAGAACTAATCACCACTTCATCTGTAGTCCATAGTACCATGTTGTGGTACTTACCAATGACAGAAAAAAAACACATCTGTCTTCCTAACAAGATCCAATGGCAAAAACTGTTTCTTATTTATTTACTTGTGTAGCTTCAGCCCTGGCACATAGTAGGCAGTCAATAAATGTAGAATTGATGGTACAGTAATTAATAAATGCTTACCATGAACTAGTTTAACCTCTATGGAAAACAGTGTGGCGATTCCTAAAAGAATTAGAAATTGACCTTCCATATGATCCAGCAATCCCCCTTCTGGGAACATACCTGGAGGAACTTAAATCACTCTACAAAAAGGATACCTGTACACACATGTTTATTGCAGCACTATTTACAATAGCAAAAACATGGAACCAACTGTGCTGCCCATCAAAATTGGACTGGATTTAAAAATGTGGTACATATACGCAGTGGAATATTATACAGCCATAAAGAAGAGCAAAAGTATGGACTTCGCAGCAACTTGGATGGATTTAGAGTCTATAATACTCAGTGATTTATCACAGAAACAAAGATCTGAGTATCACATGTTCTCACATAAGCAGACCCTGAACATTTGCCAGAATACTGTAAGAAAGGGATTGACAGAAGTTGGAAGCTGCCAGGTGAGGGAGGGGGGACACATAACATCAATAAGGGTACCTGATCTCAAACCAGACAAAGTGGGAACCAAAGTAGACCCAAACTTTACCTGTACGATGACTACTTGTATACCCGATCCTGAATTGTGCCCCACATCTTCAAAATAAAATTTTAAAAACAAATTTAAAAAATAACAAATGCTCACCATGCTTTCTTTGTTCCAGCAATAGCGAGGCTTTGCTCCTGACTCCTGCAATAGCCTCAAGCAGATATTCGTGCATCTTCTCTTGCCTAGCCTCCTCCAATTCATTCTCTACCCTAGGGCTTGGCAAACTACAGGGAAAATTTGGCCCTCTGCTTGTTTTTGTATTGCCTAAGAGCAAAAAATCATTTTTACATCTGGAGGGAAAAAAGCAAAAGAAGAAGAAGAATATTTTGTGACATGTGAAAATTATATGAAATTCAAATTTCTGTGTTCATAGATAAGGTTTTATTGGAACACTGCCACACATATTTATCTAGGGCTACTTTCAAGCTATAGCAAAGTTGAGTATTTGTATTAGAGCCTGTATGGCTGGCAAAGCCTAAAATATTTACTATCTAGAAATGTGCTGACTCTTGCTCTCCCCAGCAGCAAGAATGATCTTCTTAACACAATCGCAATCATGCCACTCCCATGCTTTAAACTCTTTAGTCCAAGTGGATGGGGGTATGGAAGGGAGAGCACCAAAAGCTGAAGGGTGTTGGGGCCAGGTGATGAATAATACATGGAGGTGGTGAGTTATACTTTTCTCTCTTCTTGCATATGTTTCAAATTTATATAATAATAACGTTTTTTAAAAAGAAAGAAAAAGAAAAGCCTTTGATTGCTTTTTATTGTTGTCAGGGTAAAGAATATTCCTTAACATGTCCTCCAAATCTTTGCTTAGCATAGCTTATACCCATCTTCCAAAGCAGTTAGGGTTAGAAGGAAGCACAGTAGATGTGTACCTCTTCATATTCATAACAAAAGATTCAGAATTGGAAATTTTGTAGGATCAACTCTGTGCTTTGAAGACATCTGTGATATTGACTCTACCTGGATTTGGGTTAGGTAATTCCTTGCTTTACTGGAACAAGGAGCTCATGATTTCTTCTCTTCCATTGTTAGTTCTCGCTCCATTACATCACCTCCCCCTCACTCATCTAATCTGCCTTTCAGCCTTTTCCCTTCTCCGAAACAGCCCTTGCCAAAGTCACTAGTGACCTCTATCTCACTGATCCAGTAAACATTTTCAGTCTTCATCTTCCTCGACCTTCCAGCAGCACTTAGTTGCTGTTCGTTCCTCCCTCTCAAAACACTTTTCCCTTGACTTTTGTGACAAAGCGCTCATGGTTTTCCTCCTACCTCTCAGACTGATTCTCCTCTGTTTCCTCTGAAGGCTCATTCTTCTTTGCCAGCCTTAAATGTTGTAGGTTCTCAAGTCTCAATCCTAGCCATTCCCTCTTTTCACTGACTACCCTCTTCCTAGACAGTCTTACCCACAGTTCTAAACCTCATCTACACAGTTCTCAATTTTTTATACGAGGGGGGATCAAAAAAACTGGAATTATTTCTTGGAGGGCAGGTGCCTTGTAATACAGGCATCCGCCATTAGGTAAGTGTTCTAGAAACCCATCAGCATAGGCTGGCATTGTTGCATTCCACTTCAGTGAAATTTTTTTGGAGATCCTTTCAACATGTTTGCCCACTTCGTGATAGGTGATTTACACAAACAGCCTGCCCATACCATGCTAAGTGTTCAGCAATTTTTGACCAAAAACAGCATGACCCACGTGACCCACTCTCCCTATTCACCCAATCTTGCCCCGAGCAACCTTTTTTTATTTCTCTAAGTTTACAAAAAGTTCTCACACAGAAATGTTCGGCCGATGTGAAAGAGGTGAAACAAAAAACAGCAGAAGCATTAAAAGGCATCAAAATTGACGAGTTCAAAAACTGTTTTGAGCAGTAGAAAAGCATCTCAAAAGGTGTATTGCATCAAATGGAGAGCACTTTGAAGGTGACTGAAGTTTAAACATGTAAGAATAAATACTCAATTTTTAATAAATAAATTCCAAGGCTTCTGGGGGTTCCCCCTCAGATTTCCAACCCTGACCGCTGCTCTAGGCTCTAGAACTGCACCGTCCAATGCAAGAGTCACTAGTCATATGTAGCTATTGAGCACTTGAAATGTAGCTAGTGCAACTGAGAAATCACATTTTTATGTTAATTAATTTAAATGTAAATGCCTACATGTGGGTAGAGGCTAAAATATTAGACAGTGCAGATATGGAATACTTCCATCATCACAGAATGCTCTATTGAACAGTACTGGATTCCAATACCCAGTCATATCCAACAGCCTGTTTGGCCATTTCCTGGCTGTCCCAAAGGCATTAAGAAAATACCAACATGTCTCATTTCAGCATGTCTAAAACCAACTTATAGTCTTTCTTCCCTATCCTGGTCCTCTTCCCGTATTTCCTACCTCAGTGGATGGCACAGGTGTTCATCCACTTTCTTTTTTTTTGAGTCAGCGTCTCACTCTGTCACCCAGGCTGAAGGGCAGTGGCACATTCATGGCTGCCGCAGCCTCAACCTGCTGGGCTCAGTTGATCCTTCTGCCTCAGCCTTCCAGGTAGCTGGAACTACAGGCACGTGCCACCACGTCTGGCTAATTTTTTGATTTATTGCAGAGATGAGGTCTCGCCAAGTTGCCCAGGCTGGTCTCGAACCTATGGGCTTAGGCAATCCTCTCACCTCAGCCTCCCAAAGTGCTGGGATTATAGGTGTGAGCCACCGTGCCCAGCCTTACTTTCTTAAGCCACAAACCTGAGAATCATATTTGACCTTGTTTCTCCTTCATCTCTAACATCTATTCAATCAAGTTCTGTCCATTCTCTCTTCTAAATGTCTCTTCAAACTCCTTTTCTTCAATCACCACAGCCATGCTATTCAAGTCACTATTATATCTCACGAGCCTGATCATAAGATATCCCTGCTTGGCTGGGCTCGGTGGCTCAACCTGTAATCCCAGCACTTTGGGAGGCCGAGGTGAGTGGATTGCCAGAGCCCGCGAGTTCAAGACCAGCCCAGACAACTTAGTAAGACCTCGTCTCTACAATAAAATAAAAAATAGCCAGATGTGGTGGCTCGCATCTGTGGTTCCGGCTTATCAGAAGGCTGAGGGGAAGGATCGCTGGAGCCCGGCAGGTCAACGCTGGGGTGGCCGTGAGCGTGCATGCCACTGCACTCCAGTCTGGGTGAAGGAGTGAGACTCCAACTCAAAAAAAAAAAAGAAAAGATATCCCTGCTTAACGTCCTTCTTTAACTCTGTCTGCAAGTCCTGGAGTGTCTGTTTCTGCCTATCCTTCAGTCTTAACAGGTACCTCAATCCTCTCCCACACCATCTTTTTTCAGTCTCTTTTGCCATTCATGTTTCCTCCAGCCCATGCTATAGCATAGCTCCAAGGACCTCACCTTCACACCATGTGTCACCACTAGATATTTGCACTGGTTTGTGTTACTAATGTTATTCAATTAATGTCAACCCCTCCCACGATACTATAAACCAAACCACACAGTAGAATACCTCTAGAAACTCATCCACAGGGCTTGGTACATAGTAGTGGAATGAATGAATGAACAAAAGAGTGAATAAATGAATGATTTATTTATTTGTCAGTAGCTCATGTGGTTCAAGTTAGTATGTTTTACATTTCCCAACCCTATAGTCATAGACTATACGTGTCACCCCAGTCATCTCATAGATACCTACAAGAAGTTCTGGTTGAATGAGAGTAAAAGGATCCATGGAATTTAAACCCTTCCCTAGATTACAACCCTAAAGTGCTTTTCTTTCTGATGATTGATCAATGGTATCATCAACCATAAAGAACTATATTTATAATCACTACGCAAATTTGAAAAGAAAGAAAATCTATTTGATGAAATTTTGAAATGAGGTTAAATTGAGGCTTCACTATTCATAAGCAAGAAAAGTTTAACCTAAAATACTGAAAATAGACACATAGACACCTTTTTTTTTTTTTAAGCTATCCTCTCACTCTGTCACCTAGGTGGGAGTTCAGTGACGATTATGGTTTACCACAGCCTCCATCTCCTAGGCTCAGGTGATCCTTCTGCCTCAGCCTCCCAAGTAACTGGGACTACAGGCATGCACCACCACCATGCTGGCTAATTTTTTATAGAGACGTGGTCTCACTATGTTGTCTAGACTGGTCTCAAACTTCTGAGCTCAAGCAATCCCCTCACTTTGGTCTCCCAAAATGCTGGGATTACAGTTGTGAGCTACCACGCCCAGCCTGAAAATACACACTTTGAGAATGTCTTTCCAATGCCAAGGCTGCACAAAGGCCCATTCGCCACCAATGGTGTCTGCCACATCTTCTGTTCTCCACAGTGCAAAGGGTTTTTATTCTACAAGGAGGAATGTTCATGTATTTCTTCCTGGTCTCTAAACAAAACACTATGTTAGATCAGAATGAACTGTGTTCTAGTCATTTTAAACCATTTTTTCATTTTTTTTATATTTTAAAAAAATTCATCATTTTTAATAGAGATAAGATCTTGCCATGTTGCCCAGGCTGGTCTCAGACTCCTGATCTCAAGCCTTCCTTCTACCCTGGCCTCCCAAAGTGCTAGGATTACAGGCATGAGCCATCATGCCCAGTCCCATTTTAAACCTTTTTTAAACGTGGGTTTTATTCAAGTATTTTCCAAGAATATCCATTAAAAACACACTGGTTTTACAGATACATAGCCAAAATTCCTTTGGGGAGAGGACCAATTCTTAAAGTTCTTGGCATTCCCTTTTGCCTAGCACACAATGTTTCACTATCGGTTAATTGTTAAATGAATGTAATCATGTTGCTGCTATAAGAGTTTTCCTCTGAATAGCTAAAGACAGACAATTAGAAAAGGAAAAACTACTAATCAGATGGTTTTCTATATCATCATTTAAACCTCATTTATGTGGAAACCAAAACTCACTTCTAATAACTGTTATGTGTAATATTTACGTTAATTATTAATAGACCGTTGAGACTACTCCACGTCTCCCCCTATTGTTGCTCAGTATAGATTAACTGAGAAGGAGTAACATTTCTTTTCTCTGTTTTTAAACTCAGTAGTAAGAAAGGAGGAGTAGCACTTCTAAAAGTCTTGGCTGAACTCAGTTTTTATTGCTCTAGTAAAAACCCAGAAGGAGCTTTTAAAGGTCCACAGAGAAGGCAAATTTAGAAGACTACAAACTGGAAAAAGGACAGCAGTATCTATTAGGAGAGAATTTTCACTTCAGACTGATGAATCCTTAAGCTGTAACCACTGAAGATTTTTTTTTCTTAAAGTCATTTGCTTTCTGAAAGTGTTTATAAATTGATTTGGGGGAAAGTATAAATCCATTTTAACATTACCACATCTAATAGAAGAAATATAACATTGAATAAAGTCAATTAAAACATGTTTATATGTTTCAAAGGACCAACTATGGCCAAGTTCTCCCTATCCATTTAAATATGCTTTTGTTTACCAAAAAATTTATATTTACATACAACTTTTCAGTTTTATTCAATAAACACTACTGAATGTCTCCTATGATCCAGTCAATGTCCAGGACACAGTTATGTGAAAGAAGAACACATAGAATTGAAGGCACTATCTCAAGAACCCTACGTGTAGCAAATCTTTTTTTTTTTTTTTTTCAGTTGGGGTCTCACTCTTTTGCCCAAGCTGCAGTGCAGTGGCATGATCACAGTTCACCACAGCCTCCACCTCCTGGGCTCAGGCGATCCTTCTGCTTCAACCTCCCAAAGTGCTGGGATTACAGGCGTGAGCCACCACACCTGGCCGAATCTTTTAACTGCCATAATAATTGTGACATTGGTACTTCCGTTCCTCTCATTTAATGAATGAGGACCTTGAGGCACAGAGAGATTAAGTAACTTGTCTGAAGCCTCACAATTGTTGAGTGGCAGAAGCTAGGATTTGAACCCAGATGCTTTGAGTCCAGAGTCTGCATTATTAATCCCTATGCCATTGTCCCTTTAACAGTATTCTGTTCTTCAACACTTCTATACTAAGTGCCATAAGGCACCGGGCCAGCCAGTAGGGATACAAAGACAAGTAATTCAAAATACAAGCAGTCCAGTAGAAGAAAACCTGTCTATCAACAGATGTGAGAAATCAAATGCACAAGTGGTCTGGCTAAAGTCCGCACAGGGAATAGTCACCTTATCCCCTGTCAAGACAGTCAGGAAAACATTCATAGGAAGGAGGGCACATGAGCTAAGTCTAGAAAATGAGCTTCCCTTTTCCAGTTCACTTACTTTAAGCCTTGGATTTACTAGAAGGAGTTTGTATATCATTTCAGCTAAGTTTTATTGAGTGTCTACTATATGCATAGCAATATGAAATATACAAATAAGACATCACCTGTGCCCTAGAGGAGCTTGTATATTCAGGAGGGGAGAAATGCAGGTAGAACTAATAGCCAGGGCCAAACGTCATGCTATATGCCAAACGTCATGCTAAGTCCTTTACAAATTTTATCTCAGAGAGTCTTCATTATCCCTATCGGGAAGTACTATGTCTATTTTACAGATAGAGAAACTAAAGCTTACTGATTCTTTCAGTAAATACTTTTTAAAAACTTGCTATGTATGTGCTGTGTACAATTCTAAGCTCTAGGGATGCAGTGGTGAAAAAGATAGATAAGATCCTGCCCTGCTCCTAGAGGTTTTTATTGTAATTGGGGATGGCAGATGATAAACAAATAAAAAAGACAAATGCTATGAAGAAACTACAATAAGATGTGAAATAGTGACTGGAGTAGGGCATTTTAGAAATAGTAGGCAGAAAAGTTATATCCAAAGAGATGACATTTGAACTGAAATCTAAATGACAAGAAAGAAAGTATCCTCAGGGTCCCAAAGGGAACAGCAAATACAAAGACCTCGGAAGGATCGAGCTTGGCTTGCTGAAAAAGCAGAAGAAAAGCCAGAGTGACTAGAGCAGAGCGCTGTACCCCAAGTCCCACAGCTAATAAAAAGCAGAGATGATACTCAAACCCACGTCTGCCTAAGGCAAAAACCCATACTCAACCACTATGCAAACATTGCCTAAAAGAGCAAATAGGATGTTCCCGGCGTTGTCATCCCTGACTGTGTTTTTAAGTCAACTTGAGCAACATCCAAAGGGAAAGGAACATATGGAGTCAAAAGTCAAAATAAAGGAAAGTCTTGCAAGCAGAAAGACTTCGTCTAAGCCAGGAGATGCAAAGACAAAGCATTGCACTGTGCTAGCTGCATCAAACTGAGCTTCATCTAACCCTAGTCTTAACCTCAACCCATTATGCATCCTCAGTTCTTATCTTAGACTGGAATCCCTTGCTGGGGTCATGGAATGCAGCACTGATACTTCAGATTAGAAGTTCAGATAAGCTTAATGTCAAAAATTCTTCCAATTCTTCACAAGTGCCAGCAAGAACTATTCAGTCTGAAGAGTCCATCCTTCTTGTGGCTCCAAGCAAAGGGCCATCTGCAGGCAGTAGCCATCTGGGCAAGAAGTTCTGCAGGAAATGTGCAGAGGGAGCTAGTCAGGCTGTGATTAAACTGGTGTGTGTATGGGAGAGAGTGGTAAGTTCAGACAGGAGCTGTTACTGAGATAGTAATCATAAGGTAAGTGGCAGAGAACCAAATTGTGGGCAGGGCAGACTCAAGTTGCCAGGCAAGCTGTCATAGACAAGGAGGGCAGAAAACCTTAGAGAAACATAACACCACAGATGAATCTAAGACAGACGTGTGGTTTTGACACCTAGCTGGGTTAAACATGGCCATTTTTACTCAAGTCAGCCTGGGATTTAACTGGATAATCCTGCTCCAAAGAAATTTCATTTCATCTCAACAGGCCAGGCCTCTCCCTGTGTCTAGGTACACAGAGTATTATACCCCAGCTCAGCTGGGGGAGGAAGTTGAGCCCAATTTTTCTACGGAGAATTGGTATAAAAGAAGATTATTTTCCACTTCGGGAGGCGGAGGCGAGAGAATTGCCTGAGTTCAGGGGTTCGAGACCAGCCTGGGCAACTTGGTGAGACCGTGTTTCAACAATAAATTTAAAAACTAGCCAGGCATGGTGGCACATGCCTGTAGTTCCAGCTACTTGGAAGGCTGAAGTGGAAGGATCGCCTGAACTCAGCAGGTAGAGGCTGCATTCAAAAAAAAAAGAGGTCATTTTCTAGAGTGTGATTTGTATGTTCTGCCTGCATACTCTGTGGGTGGTGGGCAAAGGTGCACATCTACTCTGAAATCAATAGAGGCAGCTCCTCTTAAAACATGTTTGGATTAGAAGGCACTAATGCCTGTAATCTCAGTATTTTTGGAGGCAGAGATGAGATGATTGCCTGAGCCCATGAGTTCAAGGCCAGCCTGGGCAACATGGTGAGACCTCATCTCTACAATGAATTAAAAAATTAACCAAACATGGTGGCGCATGCCTATAGTTCCAGCTACTTGGATGGCTGAAGTGGAAGGATTGCCTGAGCCCAGCAGTTCGAGGATGCAGTGGCTGTGAGCGTGCCACTGCACTCCAGCCTGGGCAGCAGAGTGAGACTACAAATCAAAAAAAAAAAAAAAAAAGATCTGGATTATGAGCCACATTCTTTCATGTGATTGGGAAAAATCCATAAATAGTAGTAACAGGAACTACCTTTGATTTTAATTTCCATGCCAAATCTTAAAATCTTGAAAGTGAAAGTATACAACACATCTCTTTATTTTTATTTTTAATTGTAGACAGGATCTCCCTCTGTCACCCAGGCTGGAGTACAGTGGCAGGATCATAGCTCACTGCAGCCTCCAACTCCTGGGCTCAAGCAATCTTCCTGCCTCAGCCTCCTGAGTAGCCAGAACTACTTATTTTAGACTGGATTCCCTTGCAGGGTTGATAGAATGCAGCATTGATACTTCAGATTAGAAGTTCAGATAAGCTTAAAGTAAAAAAATGCACTACCATGCCCAACTAAATATTATCTTACTAAATCTTTAATAACAATGCTACAAAATTGGTACTATTAATATTTTCAGTTTACAGATAAACCAATTTTAACTTAAAGTAACTTGTACAAGGTCATGTATTAGTGAGAGGTATTTACAGATCACTCCAATGCAAAAGGTTTTTTAGTTTGTTTTTTTTTTGAGTTGGAGTCTCACTCTCGCCCAGACTGGAGTGCAGTTGCCGCTCCCGGCCACCGCAGCTTCCACCTGCTGGGCTCCGGCGATCCTTCCGCCTCAGCCTTCCAAGTAGCTGGAACTACAGGCATGCGCTACCACGCCCGGCTGATTTTTTGATTTATTGTAGAGATGAAGTCTCTTGCCCAGGTGGGTCTCGAACCCGCGAGCTCAGGCAATCCACTCACCTCAGCCTCCCAAGGCGTGGGATTACAGGCTGAGCCACCGAGCCTAGCTGAGTTTGGCTATTTTAAGTTCATTATAAATACCATCATATCATGTAGTATTTGTCCTTCTGTGGCTGATATTTCATTCAACATAACTTCTCACAGGTTTATCCATGTTGTCACAAAACACATAATTTCTTTTTAAGGATGGATGTATTATACTATATATATATGCCACATATTCTTTATCAGTTTGTCCACTGATGGGCACTTAAGTTGATTCCATACCTTGGTTATTATAAATAATGCTGCATTGAACATAGGAGTGCATTTATGTCTTCAAGATTCTGTTTTCAATTTCTTTGGATAGGTAGCCAACAGTGGAATTTCTGGGTCATATAGTAGTTTTATTTTTAATTTTAAAGGACACTTCATGTTATTTTTCTTAATTACTGCACCACTTTATATTCCCACAAAGAGTATACAAGTGTTGTTTTTTCTCTACATGTTTGTCAGCACTTATTATCTTTTGGTTTTTTCACAATGGTCATTCGAATAGGTATAAGGTGATAATGGCATTGTGGTTTTGATTTACATTTTCTTGATGATTAATGATGTTAAGCACTTTTTCATATATAATTTCTAAGTGTTTTTTGGAGAAATGTCTATTCAAGTTCTTTGTGTTTTTTATTGTGATATTTGTTGTTCCTTTGTTTGTCTGCTTTTCTTACTACTGAGTTTTATGAGTTCCACATATAATCTGGGAATGGACTCCTTATCAGATATATGATTTTGCAAATATTTTCTCCCATTTCATGGATTGTCTTTTTACTTTGTTGATTGTTTTCTTGGCTGTGCAGAAGTTTTTATATTAGTGTACTTCCACTAGTGTAATTCTGCTTTTTTAGTCTGTGTCATTGAAGTCATACGCAAAAAATCATTGCCAAGGTCAATGTCAATAAACTTTTCCTCTATGTTTTCTTCTGGTAGTTTTATGGTTTTAGGTCTCATATTTAAGTCTTTAATCCATTTTGCATTAATTTTTTTATAGGTTATAAGCATCCAAATTAATTATCTTGCATGTGATGTCCAGTTTCACAACACCATTTAATGAAGGAACTATCCTTTCTTTAATGTATATTCTTGGTACTGTGGTTACAGATAAGTTGACTGTATGTTTGTGGACTTATCTGTGTGCTTTCCATTTGTTCTATTGGTCTGTCTGTTTTTAGTCCAGCACCACATTGTTTTGATTACTACTGTAGCTTTGTAGTATATTTTGAAATCAGGAAGTATGATACCTTCATGTTTGTTTTCTTGCTTAAAATAGATTTAACTATTTGGAATATTTTGTGTTTCCATATGAAATCCAAGATTTTATTCTGTTCCGTAAAGACTACTAGTAGGATTTTGATAAGGACTGGTTTGCATCTGTAGATTGCTTTGGGGAGTATGGACATTTTAATAACATTAATTCTTCTAATCCATAAACATGAGATATCTTTTTACTTATTTGTATCTGCTTGAATTCCTTTAATCAGTATTTTATATTTTTTAGTGTATAGTCTTTCTTCTCCTTGGTTAACTTTATTCCTAACTATTCTATGCTTTTTCATTCAAATGTAAATTGGTTGCATTTTTAACTCTTTTATTTGTTGTTAATATACAAAATGCAACTGATTTTTGTACTTTGATTTTGTGTCCTAAAACTTTGCTGAATTTGTTTGCTAGTTCTTACACTAAGGTCACCTCCTGCTCTGGGAGCTTTTCTAACCTCTCAATAAATCCTGCTTTCTAAAAAAAAAATATATATATATATATATTTTAATATATTACATTATATTAACTGCAAGCAGGGGTCATTTTACTTCTTCCTGTCTAATTTGGATGTCTTTTATATCTTTTCTTTTCCCTGGAATTCTGTACTATGTTGAAAAGGAGTACTGAGAATAGGCATCTTTGCCTTTGTCATGGTCCAGATTTTAAAGTAAAAGCTTTCAGTTTTTCATCACTGAGTATGATTTTTGCATTCATGCTCATCCTGAGATATTCTCTTGTAGATTTCTTTTTCTATGGTGTCTTTGGCTTTGGTGTCAGAGTTATTCTGACTTCATAAAAAGAGTTTGAAAGTATTCTCTCTTCTCTAATTTTTTTAAAATAAAAATTTAAGAAGGATCGGTGTTATTTTTCCTTAACTGTTTGAAGGAACTCACCTGGGAAGCCATTTGGTGGGTTCTCCCTATTCGTTATTTGTCTGTTCAGGCTTTGTAGTTCTTGTTTCAGTCTTGGTATGTTTTATATTTCCAAAATTTATTCATTTATTCTATTTTGTTCAATTTGTTGACGCATATTCATAACACCCCCTTATGCTCTTTTTTTTTATTTCTGTGACATCAGTTATAATATGTTCTTTCATTTATTATTTTATTTATTTGAGTCTTCTCTCTTTTTTTCTTTGTTAGTCTAAATAAGGGTTTGTCAATTTTGTTTAGCTTTTTTTTTGTTTTTTGTTTAGCTTTTTAAAAAACAACTTTTAATTTTGTTTTATTACATATTTTATTTGGTTTACTTTTGCTTTAATCTTTGTTATTTCCTTCTTTCTGCTTTATGCTATAAATATTTGAACTGTTGAATTATTATATTATTGTGTTTTCTCTTTTATTTTAAACTCTAACATCACCCCAAATATACTAGTGTTATTTAATTTGTCCCTGAACACCTGTATTACCTGTGATTAGGTACTTTAATCAGTACAAAAAGTCAGAACCTAATTTTTTAAAAAATAAAAACACCTTACTGGTTGTATTGTATACTTTCGTGAGAAGTCATGAATATCTGACTCTTTCCTTTTGTGACATCAGTACCAATTAATGATCATTACTTAGAACCATTAATTTCTTAGTTGTTCCAAACTAATGATATTTTAATTTCATCACTTCTTCTTCATTTAGAAGTTGTCCTGCTTTTGTAAGAGAAATTTTCTCTTCGTCAATTTGTTAGTATGCTCCAAAATTAACTGATTGTATATATACATATCCACTTTACAAACCAATTACCAGTATTTAGAAAATAAGCACTTTGGTACTAATTTGGAAAAAAAAAACCTATCTCAGTAGAGACTCAATCCTATTCAGATGACCAGACAGACAATAAGCAGAACTAAATCATAGTATTTCCTGTAGCTATAAGAAGTTACATATAAGCTACTCAGCTACTTTCTTCCTCTTTTTTCCTGTATTCATTTCAGATAAATTGAAACATTATTGCTCCTTAATGGTTTTTACTGTTTTTTAGGAAGAAAAAATAAAGGGATTCAACTAGAATTCTAAGAACAACAACAAAAAGAATGTAGGCAGAAAGGTATGGATTATTGGTTGACCCATCTTAGAGGTAGGGAATCACAAATGTGTCAGGAGGATGCCAGGTAGTTGAAGAAGACTGTGGTTAGGCTGCATTTAGTGAGGTTTGTTGGTTTCCCTGAATGAACCAATGCAGAAAGTGCCAGAGAAGGAGAACTCTTTTAAGATGCTGCAAAGGTTAAAAAAACCAAAGAAACCAAGTTTTATTTTAACTTCAAGAAGTGATTGCTGAGCTGGAAACTAGAGGGAAAGAGAAGAATGTCAAAGGCTACGTAGGCCTTGGACTCAAGGGACGATCATAATCAATGGTAAAGTCAAAGGGCCTAAGATAATTGCTTTAAAAAAGTTAGAGAATTCATCATTTGTAGCTCTAAAGCTATTGAAAGAAAAGTTGGAGAATACAAGGGACATTTTCATTGAGTCATTTACATAAGACTGAACAAAAAGACTTGGAAGAAAGAAATTCTAAAATGCTGAAGTGTTCACTCTTTAATTTATTCCTGTACTGACCTAATTGTTTCTCATTTGGAGGAGATGGTTGATTATATATGTTTAATTTTATGCTGATTTAAATGCTGTATATTTTTTTATCAGGATAGCAATCAATTTTAAATGGCATTGCTACAATTTTTACTCTTTTAATGATAAAAGAATTGTTAATTCTAATAGTACTTAAATTAAGTAATCATGCATAATAACTTCTCATCCCAAATCTTAGATAAAAGGATAACAATTGCTTGATAAACAGCCTCTTATGTTACCAACTACCTACCTTATCTTCAACATTGAGATGTCAGCAAGTTGAGCAGTTGGAGCAAAATTCGATCATTAGTAATCATAAAAAATTGTTTTATTAAACATTGTATTTCCTGTGTGAAATAAGTCTTTACCACTAATAGTATGTCAAATTTGCTTTTGATTATAAGTTTAAAAATGTTCTAGCATTAAATGATTTTATGTCGACCCAGTCTATAATTTTGCATATAAACAGAATATTTAAAAATGGACTTATGAAGTTGGCAGAATGATGTATCATCTGTACATAATATGTTTGGGTCAAGCAAAAGAAAACAAAATCTGTAGTTTAATATTTTAATTTTATCTTATAATTAAGATTTTTGCAAAATATCTTCCCTAACAAAGTGAAAGAGATGGTCTTTCTCTTTGAAATAAGTGTGATTATTTGGGGTTCAGTTTTCAGAAAATAAATTCTTAATCTTCATATTGTCATATTTAACACAAAAAAACTTCATAAGCTTAATCCTTTTAAATGTGGAAGCTAGTTGCAAATTTGTATGGATGAATATTTTTGTTGAATAGTGATCTCTACATGGGACCACTGACCAGAAAGGCTTTACACTTTTAGAGTATTAAAATGTGATACCCAAAATAAAAATGAATTTATAAATAAATAAATTTTAAACACCTTTACCATAACATATAATACCAGCCTATCTTTACAGTGTCTTCTATTCTCACCCTTGCATTTAACATACCAGAAATGATCAACTACTTGTAATTCCCAGAATACCCTATTGCCAAAGACCTCTGAGCCTTTGCTCAGGCTGTTCATACTGCTTGAAAAGTCCTTTCCTTGCCTGATAATTATTTATTCTTACTACATGCTTCTGGAAAGATACAACTTTGTCTTCCTTTCCTTTTTGTCTGTCAGAGCTTCATCAGCCCAGTTGATCTCTGAGGTCACGAGGACTATTCTCATCACACCTTTTATTTCTGTATATTTTATTCCTCATAAGGAAGCCCAGTATGCTCATCTCCATATAACTTGTATATAACTTTATTTGACTCTATTTCCCACTTCACAACCAATTTCATTTCTTAAACTCTTCCAATACACACTCTGAACTTGTGATTTGTCCCTAGTCTTCTATATCTTCAACTTCTTCATTAAACATTTTATTTTTGTGATCTAATCAAAACTTGGATGTACTCTTACATTCTATTTTTCATGTAGCTTTGTCAGGGAGTGGCTATTTTTTTCCCATGGCCCTTGTGCCACTGAGTCTCTAATTAGAGTAAGTGCCTGTTGTATTGAGAATATCTCCCACCTTCAGAAAAGCCTCCAGCTTTGAAGCCCCTGAAGCTAGACTTGGCCAGTTGTTGATCATTGTTTCTATAAACTGCACCCAGCTCAGACCCTCTCAGTTCTTGAATGCGTAAGTGTTACTATTACTTTCACCAGTACAACAAATACACAATTTGATGATTTCAATATTCATATAGACTCAGATAATGGGTCTTTCAGTTCACTTCTCTGGTTTCTTAATTCCTTGACTTTCCTTCATTTACCATATTTTTCACTCTTAAACAGCTAATCACTACTAGGCACACCACTTTATATTCCTTGCTAGCATTTTATTATAAAAAGTTTTCAAATATACAGAAAAGTTGAAAGAAATTTATAGTAAACACATACATACCTACCACCTGAATTCTGTCACTAACATTTTACTATATTTCTCTCCACCATTAATCCATTTTGCTTTAGGCACATTTCACAGTAATTAGCAGACATCTGTAAACTTACCCTTTGATATCTCAAAATGAATATCATTAACTACAGTTTGATATTTGTTTACAATAATAGTATTTCTCTCCATATATATGTAATCATTTGCATAATCATATTTTATGCTATTATATATTAAAACATAATTATATAATATAATATCTGTATGATTATATGTATAATATATGTGAAATATATAATTATCTCTAAAATACACACACACACACACACACACACATATACACACACATCCATGTAATTATTTGAATGCCTACTTTACCACTGAACTGTGATCCCTTTGAAGGTACATGCAATGATCCACATATGTCTGTATCCCCAATGGCTAGCTTAGGAACATTTATTAGACAGTAAATAAATGTTAATTGAGTGAATGAGGATATCTTCTCAAAGTAGAACAAATCTAAACGCAGCATTAAGTTCAGATAATAGAATAATCCCCATGGATCACTCAAATTCAAAATTAGGTTACTTCCAGAAATCAGACAGGAAAAACTATTGGGTAATGTCAGACACAGGCTGCGTTTCCAAACAAGGCAGACTTTTTCTGAAAAATCCTTTATTTTTTTAAAAAATTGTTTTTTAAAAATTTGTTTTTAGAGATGAGGTCTTGCTATGCTGCACAGGCTGATATTAAATTCCTGACCTCAAGTGATCCTCTTGCCTCAGCCTCCCACAGTGCTGGGATTACAGACATTAAGCCACAAGCACCAGACCCTAGAACACTTTTCTTACATTTCACTACATCCTAAAGAAGTGACAAAATTAAAATGTATTACATGAGCAAAAGGCATAATGCTTAATTGCTTTCTTCAGAAGGACATGCCTAGTGCTGTAGTCAAACTTTGGATACATTGAAGCTAATATTGGTATTAATAGTTCAGTAGGCCAAGAATAATCACTGGTAGTGTCTTAATACAGAATTACTTACTTCCAGAGTGAGGTGTACTACTGAGCTTAGTTAAACAGAATTATATTGCACATAGCAGAAATATACCACTAAGGAATAAAATACATCAAATATTGTTAGGCTACATGAATTAGATATTTAATATACTGACACACCCAACATCTGTGTTGATTTTCCATGGTTGCCTACAGTATAAGTTATACTGATGTCATCCTGTTAATCAAAAAATTAGGACTGTGTAATATACCATCCTTCCACCAATGTAATGCGATAATTTATCCCTCGTGCTGAGAAAATCAGTCAGTGTGCTTACTGAACAGATGCACGGAAAGAGGAACGTGTGAGAAGCTCTGATGGGACGACACCACCCATGGTACTAAACAAGAAGCATGTGTTGTAAATGTGAGCCTTATATAATAGAATAACACCTTTTAAAACACAAATGTGATAATAAAACCATCTGCTTCATAATCAGTTTGCAAAGTACATCTGGTATTGCTATATTAGTTCTCCAAATTGTTCCTAAATGCATTTTAAAAAACATAAAGAGAATACAGATAGTCTATGCGTTGAGAGACTAAATGTCCAGATGGCTTCTTATAGTACCTTTACTAATTTCATCATTGTATTTCTTAATTAAGCTCTGAGTAGGCATGTAACTGTTACCATTAAAAACACATATTGATTAAATGAGTATTTGAAGGACTTAGGTACATGGTAGTTTTCAATTCAGTTTTGTAAGCTGACTATAATTATATTTCTAGTTAATTATTCCTTTCTAGTAAAACAAAAGAAACAACATTACTAGAATTCTTGCTTCAATTGTGGTATCATATGTAATACGACTATTTTGTTAGAGAAAATGGGAAAGTTTAAATTGGTAAATTAATGTACCGCAGTCAGTAGACTAAGAAGGGCAGATAACTTAAATAGACTAAGAAAGGCAGATAAAAACTTAGTCTGTATTCAGAAGACATTAACTTTTACTATCACTGACATAAGGCAATCTGTAATTATATCTTTAGTAAGGCTAATATGTGTGTTGGAAATAATTATTTTTTGGTTGAGCAAAATTTTTCTCTAAAGTGAGGATAAATTGTTAAAAAAATTCATTGATAAAGGTTATTTTAATTATGTTAATTATTTTGTAGAGTACTCTTTTCATTATAACTCTTTTCCTGTGAGTTTGGACTCTTTCCATAGTCAGGATTTACATTAGCATGTGTGACTTCTCTTCTGTCAGCGTTGTTTTTTTTTTCCTTTCCCTTTTGCTGTACTGAGAAGAGAGGAAAAAGTGTTTTCATTGGAATATTTTAACAACATAAAAATTAACTTCTAATAAATATGTATTGTCTTTTCCAGTGTTGGTGACAATATGAGCAACTAACATTATAAATAAGTTTTAGAGAAATTTTGTGATATGTTTAAAATGTAAAAATTTATACCTTCTGTTTCAGCAATTTTATTTATAAAGCTATAGATACACTTTGCAAATGGACACAGATATGTGCATATATATTCAAGGCTATTCACTGTATTCTACTCTTGTTTGTAAATTATGAAACATTGGAAACAAGAAGATTATTACTCTAAGGGGAAAAGGTTAAAAAGTTATGTCCATTTATGCTCATCGTTTTGTTAAAAGGAACCTGAAGCTATTAGATGGTGATAAATATCTATATACAAACAAAACAAACAAAAACAGACACATAAAAAAGTTCAAAATACTGTTAGCAATGTGTCTGTAAGCTTTTAAAAATCTGATCTGTTTTCTTATTTTGGGCTTGAATCATGAGAGATTTTATCATTCTATGTTATATAGTTCTATTGTGCCTGAGTATTTTACAACAGCACAAATTACTCTTATAAACTGACAGAAAAATGAAGAAAATGAATCGTTTTAATGGCTGCAATCAATACTTGGGATGATTTTAATTCCTTTATTTGCCCTTACTTGATTACTTGAAACAATCATTAACTTTCGCATTTCACAATACTTTTGAAATCTTTCTGACACTTTGCTGTTTTAAAATCTAACCCCTTCCACAACATAGCTGTTACCTTTTCAATACTAAATAACATTTACATAATTGCACTGTTTTTTTTTTTTAGAGTTTAGTTTTACCTTGATATCCATTGTACATTTCTTCCTGAAAATTTCTTTTTGCTCCAGAATAATTTATTTTCTGTATAGAATCAATGTACATGGTTTTGGTGGTCTTCACTCTGAAACAAACAAAAACGACAAGCAGAGCAATACAATAATGAAAAGTTTATCTTAGAAGAAGCTAGAAAAATTTTGTAACTCTGAGTCAAAGCATATGAAGGTAATCAGCTAATCACTTAGAAAATTGATCCAGAGTGAGGCTAGGTTGAAAATGATTCTGTTAAGCTTGGCAAACCGGTCGAAGGCATGTTTCTTATACACACTGAGGGGAAAAACTATGACGCCCTACTTGGAATAATATTATGAGTGGGCTGCCAGTAAGTGCCTCCAACAGACGGCTAGGGAAAGGGCTGAAGGCAAAATCTTGCAGACATACATAGCTTTTCTGCCAGAACCACTTTACTGGTGTAGCAGATTGAAAGAGAAGAGTCACTAGTGGTGAGGCTGAAAACCTTGGTACTTGAGGATTGAGTCTGGCTGATCAGGAAATAGAGAAACAGTGAGCATTGACATTAATTAAAATTAGAACTAAGTTAAAATGGCTGTGGGAGGTGTGGTTCTAGAAAAGAATGTTTTATTATAGACTTTGTTAATGTAGAAAAAAATGTTAAAATGGACCAATATCTGAGTATTCAATAGACTTGTAAGTGAAAGGTGAGATAATAATAAGAAAAAACTGACTTCCACTTTAAATTAATAGGTGATGTCTAAACTGATAGGTAAAGTTATAAGCAAGGTATTATTGAAAAACTCTGAAGACACCCTCTTGAAGAGGTAAGAATAATTATATTATTAGCCCAAATCAGATTATAAATGAAGAAAATGAGTAGGAATGAGAACTGGAAGTACTAAAATTTCCTGTTTATGGTGAAAACAGTTATGGAAAATGGCTATTTTCTAAAGTATGAGAATAAATATATTTTATAAATTTGTAATGATAAGTGCTATAACTAAACATAGATAATATTCTAAATGATTAAGACAAGCACAATCACTTTCTATATCTTCTAAATTAGTATAACAAAAACATAGTTACTTAATTTCAAAGATAAAGCATATCAGAAAGAATTACGAATTACTAAAGGATTACCCCAGCAAAAGGAAAACAAATAAGATAATAATGGAATTCCAAAATCAACAAGGAGCAAATAAATTAGGAAATGTATTGCTGATTCTAATTATAAAATATTTAAAATGAAGCTATATTGACATAGGAGATTGAGGGACTGGTGCAAGGAGAGAGAAAGAAAGATAGAAATGAAAGCCTATTAGTTTTTTCCTATTGGAGGAGAGTCCATCTTGATTTATACTAGCTGCCGTAAAAAATGCAAGTGATTAAAAAATTACTAATAAAGACTAGAAGTAAAATATATAATTTACAACTAATAGAGAGAGAGAGAAAAAAATGCCAAAAAAAAAGAAAAGAAAAAAGAAAGAAAGAAAATAGTAG
The DNA here is from genome assembly GCA_963574415.1 of Tarsius wallacei. Lineage (NCBI taxonomy): Eukaryota > Metazoa > Chordata > Mammalia > Primates > Tarsiidae > Tarsius > Tarsius wallacei. The sequence goes on along the minus strand of CAUYQG010013948.1, from coordinate 14,521 downwards.
CTAGGAAAGAAACAGGCTGAGTGCAGTGGCTCATGGCTGTAATTCCAGCACTTTGGGAGGCCAAAGCAAGAGGATTGCTTGAGGCCAGGAGATTGAGACCAGCCTGGGCAGCATAGCAAGCTTCTGTCTCTACAAAAAGAAAAAACAAAAAGAAATAGCAAGAAGTGCAACTATATCAGTAATCACAGTAAATGTGAATATGTTAAATACATTTATTAAAAGATGTAACTGCTCAGATTAATTTAAAAACTCCCAAATCCAGGTAAATACTTATTATGGGAGACATTACATTATATTCATGACAACACATAATAAACAGAGGAGTATGGAGAGGTATGTCAAGAACAAGCTGTAATAACTGAAATCTTTATGCACCTAACAAATTTGCCTGAAATCTATTAATTTGAGAAATATGAAATCTATAATCATAGTGGGAAATGTTAATATCCATCACTTAGGAAGAGTAGATTAAACATATTAATCATAAATAAGATTATTCAAAATTACAACTTTAATTACTAAAGTTGATCTAATAGAATTGTATGTATTTTCTATTCTCCAAATGTAGAACATACATTTCTTTGAAACACACTAACATGTTTTGGGAAATTGTTCATGTTTAGACCTTAGAGTACATCTTAACAAATAGTAAAATTTTTTTTCCTGGAGGTCACATTCCCTAATCACAATATAATTAAATGTCAATGGTTAAAAAAATATATACAACTGAAAAATTAAAACATATCACTAAGTAACTTCGGTGTTCAAGAGGAAACACAAATGCTAGCTATAAATTATTCATAATTGAACAATATGTGCATCACCTATCAAAATTTTAGTTGTTATTAAAGTAGCATACTCAAAAAATTTATACGTAAATACGTTGTAAAATAAGAAATATTGAAAACAAATAAACCTTGGGAGGCTGAGGTGAGTGAATTGCCTGAGCCCGCGGGTTAGAGACCCACCTGGGCAACTTGGCGAGACCTCATCTCTACAATAAAAGATAAAAAATAAAAAATTAGCCGGGCGTGGTAGCGCGCGCCTGTAATTCCGGCTACTCAGAAGGCTGAGGCGGAAGGATCGCCGGAGCCCAGCGGGTCGAGGCTGCGGTGGCCGGGAGCAGCCCCTTCACTCCAGTCTGGGCGACAGAGTGAGACTCCAACTCAGAAAAAAAAAAAAGAAAAAAAAGAAAACAAATAAAATACACTTTACTTCCAGTGACTAAAAATAAAAGCAAAATCTACCTCCATTCAACTCAGAAGCTTATTTTATTCATTTATTTATTTATTTTGAGTTGGAGTCTCACTCTATCGCCCAGACTGGAGTGCAGTGGCCACTCCCGGCCACCGCAGCCTCAACCTGCTGGGCTCCAGAGATCCTTCCGCCTCAGCCTTCCAAGTAGCTGGAACTACAGGCGCGTGCTACCATGCCCAGCTAATTTTTTGATTTATTGTAGAGATGAGGTTTCGCCTGCCCAGGCGGGTCTCGAACCTGTGGGCTCAGGCAATCCACTCACCTCAGCCTTCCAAAGCTCGGGATTACAGGTTGAGCCACTAAGCCCAGCTCAGAAGCTTATTTTAAAATTAATTTTAAAAGATCAGAAATATTTAAAAACACAAACAAAAATACCAGAAAAACTTATTAGTGAATCTAATATTATTTTTTCAAAATTAGCAAGTTAAAAAGAAGTTTTGGTGAATATCAAGGAGAAAGCAGAAAGCATAAATAATTTTAGGTAGTATAGCTATAAAGACGATTAAAAACTTTTTATGAAAAACGGTGATAACATCCTGAGGAAATGGCAAATTTCTAAGATCATAAAATGACCAAAGTTACCCAAGGATTAAAATGAATATGTTATGAACTCTTACTGTGTATTGTAAAGTTCATTAAAATTGAAAGAATAAGGACAACACAAAAAAATTAATAAATTTCCTTTACCTCAACAATAACCATTTAGAAAATGGTGAATAGAATAAGAAAGATAAAATATTGAAAAATGTCTGGATGGTTTCATGTCAAACTAAATATAATAGTTATCTCTGGAATGGTGGAGGATATAAGGATTGTGGGTGATGTTCAAACTTTAAACATTAAAGATGAGACTATAATTTATTGTATAAAATAAAAGTAGAAGTCCAAGCACTAAAAAAATTTACAGTTTATTGTCTTCCTTTATGATTTTTGCAATAAATATTAGGTTTTTAAGTAAAAACATAAAAAGCCAAAAAAAATTAGCAAATTTTTTTTGAGTTGGGGCTCATTCTGTTCCCCAGGCTGGAATGCAGTGGCGCACAATCACAGCTCACTCTAGCCTCAACCTCCTGGATCCAGGCAATCGTCCTGCCTCAGTCTCCTGGGTAGCTGGAACTACTGGATGTGCACCATCACACCTGCTTACTTTTAGACTTTTTTGTGAAGAGAAAGTCTTGCTATTTTGCTCAGGCCGGTCTTAAAATCCTGGGCTCAAGCAATCCTGCTGCCTTGGCCTCCCAAAGTGCTGAGATTACAGGCATGAGCCACCACACCTGGCCTAAAATTGTTAATACTTTGTTGTGAGAATATTTTATTAGGATAACCCAATTAAATGCTAAGTCTCTAAATTACAGTTTGCCTGTAACAAAGTGTGGGGCTGTTCATATCGTAAATCAGAACTATCCTGGTCAAACTGGGATGCATGGCCACCATGATTATATAAATATGGGTCTTCAAATGCTAGCTGGCTATTCTAACAGTTCAGTAGGTTCTACCTGCAGAAAGATAGAAAGGTTTTGGAGAGAAAGCAAAGTCAGAGTGTATGGGTCGCATGCTCTTCCTTTACCAGACCACTCCTCTGCCCTGGTTTTGCTCTGGAAGGTTAAAGGTTCAAGTTGAATTTCCTAGTAGGTAATCAAAGTTTGTGTTTTTATTATGTACTTGTCCCCTCTGATGTTAGAACCTTGTTTGACACAGTCTATTTGATTTATGCCCAGCACAAGCTGCATTGTTATGAATGTCAGTATTTCTGAATTCACATTCCAGTTTTAAATTGTTCACATTCAAAAAATATTTGAGTTTTCCATGTTGAAGTCACTTCCTCTTTTAGAAATTTTGACAGGTGACATTGTTACTACTCTCAAAGGACTAAAATTCTGTAATAGTGATAGTAGGAGACAGTTCAGAAGGTGGCAGGTGAATTGGCTAGCACGGATCGATAAGATTTGTGACTGTTGGAAGAGATCCAAAATATAGAGCACAAATACTGGCACAAAAGTGAGACTTCTAGAGAGAAAAGGCAGGAAAAGAAACTAATCTTATTTGAGTACTTTTTAATCAAGCACTATACTAGGCACTAGTCAAATATATTTTAACTCCTGCAGCAGCTAGATGCATTGTTAGCTCAGTCCATGTAGTTCCCAAGTGCATATCCCCTCTCCTATTTTTCCTCATAATTCTAAATTCAAGTTTCTAGATGAGACTTGGAAGTGGTCCCATTAGTCTATGAGAAAGTCCTTAGAACTAAGAAGAAGAAGAAAAATACTGAGCCACTTTACTATAACCAGTTTTTGACAATTTTATTACCAATAAAGCACTTAAATTTTAGTTTAGAGACTTTGCAGTCACATCAGTAACATCATTTGTTGCTGCCAAAGTAATAAGCAATTGTAATCTATAAGAAAAAGGTAATAGAGTTGACGAAGGGAGAATAAAAGATCTCATTAAGGTACTAAAATGTCTAGTAGTAATATTTCTTTGACATTTTCTATGTATCCTTAGGAACTTAAGTGAAGCTATCTAGATCAAGGGCATCTTTCCACTTTTTCAGAAAATAAAAGGCAGTGATGAATTGTGTGGAAGATAATTTGACAGTCTTTTCTGCAAAAGGTTAGTTGTGAAAGATAACTGCATGCTTTATTTATCTATTAAGTATATCTTTTTCACTTTCAAAAACAAGGGAACTTTAACTTAATATAGATTCCAAGGGTAAAGAGTTAGAAAGAATAAATTATTTTAGAATCAGCAGGTTGTGTAGTTAAACTATGGCAATAACAACCTCAAATTGTTAATATTTCTATCTTCCAGGAAGGGTGAAAAGGGAGAAAAGTTAAGGATTAAGGATAGTAATGACTAATAGTATTCAATAGCAATAGATACTAGAATTACCAATGGTAATGAAACAGTGGCATCTGTTTACGAAGTGCCAAACCTCGTTTTAAGCGCTTGATAAGTTTTACTTCAAAGTTACCCTTTAGGGGCAGGGTAATAAAAACAAAACAAAACAACAACAAACCCAAAACACACAAAAAAAGTTTCCCAATAGTTTTAGAAACCGTAATTAAAGAAAGAATACGTGAAACATCTCACATCTGATACTTTCGGGCACACAATCATGGACATTGGTATTACTTTTAATCCATATGCCCATGGGTAAATTTTTATAAAAATGAAAAAAAATGACAATTTAGGTTATAAAAGCATTTGTGGTTACACTATGTGACCAGAGATGGTCAGTGACAATTTTCTATGGCTTTTATTTAATTGCTTGATAATTTCTTGACCAGGACCAAAAGTAAGAATGCTTATTTCTACCCTTAAATAACAATTGGCTTTAGAATCTATTTTATTGGGAGACATTATATCATGCCAGCTAACAGCAAGATTATTCATAATTCTTAACTGTATAATTGTATAATATGATTGGTATTCAAGGTATTTAGGCACATAATTATTGGTTATTCTTCCTTTTCCCTTACTAGTCAGTTCTATTTCCTCATAAATCCCTGACACTATATTTTTCAAATGGTTTGATCTATTTCCACCTGAGTTGTTCCATTTTCCATTTAGCTAATAAAAACTATCCAGAGAAGAAAATCAGAGTTAAAGTTATCAGATGGTTTCCAGAATTATCTTCTAAGTGAATATGAGTTTTCTATTTACTGCTTCAGCAGCTACCTATTTGCTGTAGTTTTATTTTTGCTTCTCATAAAACGAATCATGTAATTCCACGATTGCCTATCTGTTGTGTAACAGTAAGAAAAAACATTTTAAATCCATTTATTGCATAGAGATCTTAAAACTAAAAGCCCATTATATTCTTACTTAATATTTTTGATCATGAAGAAAATATTTTAAATCATAATCTTAATATCAGACCTTTATTTCTACTTATCCCTGTCTATGGAATTGCTTCTATGAAGTCACATGTCTGTCAAACTAATCAATTGTGATCTAATTAAGATTAATGAATGAGACAGTGTACGATGTCATGTGATCAAGAAACTTTTTTTTGCATTAAGAAAATCTGAGGTTAAGAAAACATTTTCTTTTTGTGGGTGAAAGAGCTAGGGATAGAGCAAGTACTAGTATGTCCGGAATATTTTAATAGTAGGAATAATATGATAGTTTCTTGACAGAATTCGAAAGCTAGAGAAGAAAAGAGGGATGGTATCACAATGAAAGTATATAACTGAATGGTGATGGCCATGCTGCAGATACTGCACCAGATGCAGGAAAAGAGAATACTGTACTAAATCATGATTTTGTGAATATCAGCTGGAAATTCAAAACTCTTCTAAGGGCTAGTTTCATATATAATTATATACATTTAATATATATACATATATACACAAAGGAATAAAGAAAAACAAACTGAAAATAGTAAGGCAAATAGTACAGTGTGAATGGCAGTAATAAACTAAAATAAATTGTTAATTAAAATAAGTATAAAAGCATGAAAGTAAAAGGCAAGACTGTTCAACAGGATTAATAATACAATTTTGTGTTTTTAATAAGAGATCTATCTTAAATTTCTTCATTTATGTGTGTGTATATATATATTTAAAACTTTTTTCCATATGTAATTTAACATTTTAGTTATATATAAATACACATAATCCACGCAGAGAGAGATCATTTATGTATTTATGATAAAAATCATTAAATAATGGTAAAAAATATTGTATACTCCAGAAAAATAGAACAATCCTAAACTTGTGTGCACTGAATAACTTAGTATAAATACATAAAGGAAATATTTATAAACTCACAAGGACATAGTGACATACCCACCATCTCACTGAAATATTTTAAAACAGTTTAGTAATTGCTCAACCAAGTATATCATAAAACCAATGAAACTACAGATAATTTGAAAGGTATATTTATTAAACTTGATCAAGTTAATTTATATAGCATTCAATCCAAAAATTAAAGAATGCACTATTTCAAGTATAGCTAGAAAATGCATTAAAATAGTTTGTGTTTTAAATAGTGAATAAAACAAACTTCACTGTATTTCTGAGCAGTGATAACACCCAGTTTATAATCTAAACTAGAGTATTTTTACGAGTAAAAAGTAGTAAAAATACTACCTAAAATTTATGAAGGTTTCTATTAGTGTAGTATTTAGAAAAGTATTTATAGTCTTAAATACCTATGTTAGGAAAAGATAAAATTAACAAGCTAAGTACCTTCAGAAGTTAGAAAAAGAATAAGAAAATAAAGCTAACAGAAGAAGAAAGAAGAAAATAATAAAGAGAAATGTAGAAATTAATGTAATGGAAAACAAACACAAAGTAGAAACAATACAGCCATAAGTTAGTTTTTTTTAACAATTAAAAAATATAGACAGTACTGGTGAAGAAACAACTGAAGAATAATAGTTATGAAAAATGGGACAAAACTCAGATTATGCAGAGTTATAGGAAGAGAGTCAGGTTACCATATATTAAATGTAATTGACATGTATTAACTAGTTATTGTTGAATTGTGTTTTTGTCTCTGCAACAAATGTTACCAGTTTTTCAAGTACTACTTCATTTACACTGTTTAAACTTGAACTTTATTCCTATATTTATAAATATATAATTATGCTTTAAAGATCTTCCAAAATTTTAATAGTATCATATTTATGAACATAAAAAGTAAAAGTTTGGTTACTAATTTTTATTGCTTTTACTCAAATTAGACCAGTGTAATTATACATACAATCTTCTTGTATTTTGCTAGTGGCATTGTTAACTGCTATTATATTCTTGAAAAGCAACTTGGTTGTATTTCTCAAACTCCTGGGCTCAAGCAATCCTCTCACCTTGGCCTCCCACAGTGCTGGAATTATAGGCATGAACCACTGTGTCTAGCCAACTTGGTCATATATCTAAATAACTCTGAAAACTCATATTGAGACAAAGTCTTCATAAGACAAAGTCTTAATGGAAACCATCTGATAACTTTAACTCTGATTTTCTTCCCTAGATATCTTTTATTAATAAGTGGAAAATGGAACAACTCAGGTGAAAACAGATCAAAACATCTGAAAAAAATAGTGCCAGGGAATTTATGAGTCTGATAGTAATCAAATTACTATTAGAATAAATGAGATTAAAAATGTTCTAGCTAGAAAACACTATATAGATATCAGCAACATTTTTTTGTTTTGTTTGTTTTAATGAGCAATGATATATAAATAAACATTTATAAAGAATATCAATTATCAGCACTGGAAACAACTTAAATATTTAACATATATAAATGTTGAGATATGTTTGGTCCAGACTCTACAATTACAGTACACAGCAATCATTTTACAAAATGCTCACAATATGGTGTTGAATGAACAAGCAGGAATACAAACTTCCCAAGCCACATTTATTTTAAATTTTACTTTAAAAATCCATGTACATGTGTAAATAAGAAAAAAACCTGGAAGGGAATATACAAAATTATTAAGACATTTCTCTGAGTGGTGAGATTATGAATGACAATTCTTAAAAAATTTTAAAGATATGGTTTACAATTCAGGGTTAGGTATACAATGTTTATTATGTAGGTATCCTTGTTGATAAGGTGTGCCTTCCCTCCCTCGGCAGTTTCCCACTACTGCCAATCCACCCCGCTCCCTGGCAGTTTCTCACTACTGCCAATCCCTTTCTTATAGTACTATGATAAATGTTCAAGGTCCACTTATGAGTGAGAACATATGGCACTCAGTTCTTTTTTTCTGTGATTGATCACTCAGTGTTATAGACTCTAAGTCCCTTCAAGTTGCTGTGAAGTTCATAATTTTGTCCTTCTTTATGGCTGCATAATATTTCATTGTGCATGTGTACCACAATTTTTAAATCCAGTCCTCTTTCAATAGGCAGCACGGTTGGTTCCATGTTTTTGCTATTATGAATAATGCTGCAATAAACATGCATGTGCCGGTACCATTTTTATAGAGTGATTTGAGTTACTCTTGGTGTATTACCAGCAGGGAGATTGTGGGGTCATATGGAAAGTTGATTTTTAGATCTTTTAGGAATCGTCACACTGTGTTCCACAGAGGTTGTACTAGTTTACACTCCCACCAGCAGTGTAGAAGTGTTCCATTTTCCCTGCATCTTCTCCAGCATCTGTTGTTTTTTGAGTTATGGTTTATGGCTATCCTGACTGGGGTTAGGTGGTATTGGGAATATGTTATAAATTTTCTATCATGAACACCTGTGCCATAATCAGAAAAAAATTATGAAATATTTAAACTATCAGTGCAATTCATCATTAAAGATTAAAGAAAAGTCTCTTTGATCTATTCCATAGATGAAGAGAAATACTTAATAAAATTCAAAGTCTAAAGATGATTGAGAGCTCTTAGAAATCTAGGATTAGAAAGAAAATTCTCTAATCTGTTACAAGTTTTATGCCAAAACTCTACAGGAAACATTAACATTAATGGAGAGACTTTATGTGCATATCCTTTAGATCCTGCAAGACAATAACAAGACATTAAAAAAAAAGATTTGAGAGCAAGTTACAATTTATTTTTAAATGATATGTTATTTGATCGTTTACATTTAAAAATTAAGTGAATCAACTTACTATTAGAATAAATGAAATTTTAAAAATGTTCTAGTTATAAAATGCTATATGAGTATCAGCGGCATCTTTTTTTTCTTTTTTTTTTGGTTTTGTTTGTTTATTTGTTGAGTTGAGTCTCACTCTGTCACCCAGGCTGGAGTGCAGTGTCACGTTCACGGCCACCACAGTCTCCACCTACTGGGCTCAGGTGATCCTTCCACCTCAGTCTTCCAAGTAGTTGGAACTACAGGCACAAGCCACCATGCCTAGCTAATTTTTTTTTATTTTTATTTATTGTAGAGATGAAGTCTTGGCAAGTTACCCAGGCTGCTCTCGAACCCCTGAGGTCAGGTAATCCTCTCACCTTGGCCTCCCAAAGTGCTAGGATTACAGGCATGAGCTGCCGCATCCAGCCAGCAACATCTTTTATATGAGAAAAAGCCAATTAGAAAATACCATGTAAACTATAAAACAAAATTACACAGTATTCAGGAATTAATACAGAAAATAAATATAATTTTAAATAGGCATATACAAACTGATTTTTATATGCTCTGTTACAGGATGTATAGTTTGAGCATCACAAATTAATGTGAAAAGATAGATTTATACGGAAGGAAAAAAGGAAATATTGGCAAGTTATATGAAGAAAAATTAAGTTAGATGCTACTTCACACTGATACAAAAATACGTTTAAAATCTATTAAAGTTCTAAGAAATGTTAAACTATGATGCTAATAAAAATAAATGTCAAATAATATTTTGGAGTGGGAAATAATTTCCTTTATAAGACCTAAAGCAAAACTCATAATTATGAATAATATTGTGATTTACAACATAATGGGATATTTTGGTCAATTGAAGCAAAGGTTAACAGGCTTTGGAAAAGTTAATGTTCAACAAAAATAATATTTAGAATGTACATAGAACTACTTCACATCAGTAAAATGTCAGCAAATGCCCACTAAAAATGAACAATGAATATAAAGGTACAATTTGTAGAGGGAAAAAAGTAAATGATTAATGAACATTTCAACATCAATTTTCAACAGAAAATGCAAATTTACCAAGCAATAAAATATCACTATGCATATGATCAGTGAATATTAAAAAAGACAAATAAAATAAAAGGCTGGTTAGATTGCAGGAAAATGGAGTCTTCATGCATAAATAGTAGGAGTTTACATTTGTACAATCATTTGTGAGAGTGAGAGTGATATGGCTTTAAGTGGAGACAGTATGTTGATATATGTGCATATCGCATAGAATAGTCATTTCACTACTGGATTTCTATTCCTGAGATGGTTTTCCCCAAGTGTGAAAGGAGTCTGATATGCAGATATTTGTTGCTGCTAGGAGTACTGTATAAGTAAATGTGCCATATGTATACTTTGAGATACTTCATAGAGGACACAAACAATAAACTTAGATTGTATAGCAGCATAGATTTCAAGAAGAATACTTTGAGTGGAAAGAGTAAGAAACAAAAAATTTATTGAACATCATCATTTAAAATGATATTATGATCACATATAAGAAGACTATTACACTTCATAGATAAAATTGAGTGCAACTAAATACCTGGAAGTTTGGTGGAAGGGAATAAGTGAGTGGAGCTGGGAATAACTGATGAAGATATAAGAAAAAAAAGAGACCTTGTATAGACTATTATAATTAAATATGATAGTAATGAACAGTGTACTATACATAATTGAATTTAGTCAGAGGTAAACCAAAAAGGGAGAAAATAGGAAAAAGAAAAAGGAAAAGGCAGACTGAATCATACGAGGAGGAATACATATCTATAAATCAAATATCACAGTAGAAGAATGAGTACTCAATCCAAATCCTACTTTATAAATCGAAATGTCCCCTCATGTCCCACTTTTCCTGTGGGTGGATAGGGGAGAAGAAGGTTGGTTAAGATGAAGGATTTCTGATTATAACTGTTGAGTGTACATACTCTGTGTCTCTAACAATAATTCTTAGTGACTTTTCTAGTTCCCTTATGGTTTTGAAGCTGTATACAGTTTAGACTCATTGGACATACATCAGATTTCTTATAAGCTCGAATTGGTCCTCCAGCCACTGTCCATCACAATTTTTATGACAAACATTTTTGAAGCATAGTTTGATATCTTTGGATTATTTCCATAAAATAATTTTCAAGCAGCACTCACCATTATCAGGTGCTGGTTATTTCTGTAATTCTCTTATCAGTTTTACTACTTAGATCTTCCTGTGTTTTTTCCCACTGAGTTTTGCTATACAATCTAAGTTTATTGTTTGTGTCCTCTATGAAGTATCTCAAAGTATACATATGGCACATTTACTTATACAATACTCCTAGCAGCAACAAATATCTGCATACCAGACTCCTTCCATACTTGGGGAAAAGCATCTCAGGAATAGATAACCAGTAGTGAATGTTATTGAGATATCATTTACATATAGTAAATCAAACAAAAAGAAGTATGTATATATATATTTTGCTTTTGGATTATGATACTATTGACCTTTGGTATTGAACCATTTGTGTTTAGAATACTGTAGTGCAATCTAATTTATATTTTTGGTATTTATATGTGGTTTCTTTGGGGGGAGTAATAGTTCAAAGCATAAGCCCATGTTCAAAAGAAAAACAAAAGACATGATTCATTTTTATTTAAAGAAGTGCTTCCATTTCCCCACCGTAAATAAAAAAGCCACAAATTTATACAATTTGAGGGAGTAAAGAGTGGACAAAGCTCAAAACGTTACCTAATCTCACACAAATTCTACTGCAGTCTCACTTGAGCCTATTAAGCGGAATTTGATTTTCCTTATGTTCTTGTTAGGATGGAGCATTAGGAATAGAATCTACTTACTGTCAGTTTTGCTTGATTTTACATGGTTCTTAATATTTCTGGCTCAAATAATTGTTTAGCCTTTTAAGAAGCACTCAACAGCCGGGCTCGGTGGTTCAGCCTGTAATCACGCGCTTTGGGAGGCTGAGGTGAGTGGATTGCCTGAGCCCGCGGGTTCGAGACCCACCTGGGCAACTTGGCAAGACCTCATCTCTACAATAAATCAAAAAATTAGCCAGGCGTGGTAGTGCGCACCTGTAGTTACAGCTACTTGGAAGGCTGAGGCGGAAGGATCGCCGGAGCCCAGCAGGTCGAGGCTGCAGTGGCCAAGAGCATGCCACTGCACTCCAGTCTGGGCGACAGAGTGAGACTCCAACTCAAAAAGAATAAATAAATAAGCACTTAACAAATCCTTTCAGACCACTGGCATTTATTGTCCTTACAGAATAAAGCACATATTTCAGTGGGAGACAAATCTATAAATATTATACATTATTTAAAATGTAGCACATTTTACTTCTTGGCTTGATGTGTAAAAGTTAATGTTTCTAATCACATTTAATAAAACATTGGTTTTGAGATAAGCCTGAAGCTATTATCCTTTAATATGGAAATAAATTATTCTTGTTTGTTTGTAACTTAAGTAACAACTATGAATTAGTTGTAGTAACTTAGATTGACCTAATTGTGATGCTTCTTTTAAGACTACAATCAATTTCAATTATCTGACAATTATATTACTGTTGTCCAAACCTCAATAGTTCTTACAGAATTTTCATAAGTTTTGCCTTTTCTATATTCTACCCTTCCTATTATTTATTTAATATACTTTTGTTTAAATGACTCTTGAAAAAAACACAATAAAGCCTAAATACTGTGTTAGTCTTGTCCAAACAATAGTATCACAGTATTAAATGTATTAGTAATATGTTTTGATATATATTTAATAACCACATTGTCATAAAAATTAAAAATGTTTATCTGTGTACTTACTAACCCATATCAAGTAATCTTATTGTTAAGTGTACCATGTTTTGAGAATGACTGTATTATATTACACGTTATTCTGTTATGAAGGAATGAGGCGGTAGGTTTATCTCCAACTTCTGTGTACATTGCCATAAAGGTCTGCAGTCTTGATGTCTGACAATGGTGGGGCTACTGCAACTTGGTAAAAATATAACATTCTGGGATCATAGTTTTCAATATGTGGAAGCTTTGGACAAATATAGACAACTCACATTTCTATTTATAAAAACTGATATTTTAAATTCAAATATAAATTAAGCTATTAAGGCCTACACAGATGGGAAATGATCCCACAAAAATACACATTATTTCTGTGGAAATCATGAATGTAAATATTGCCTGCCAACAGTATTGACATTGTTAACTATTTGTGGGCATAAATAAGAATCAGAAAAAAAGGAGACAAAGTTTCTTAAAATGGGGTGGGGGGCAGAGGCCATCTAGGTTATTAATGTAAACAAAAGATGATCACAGGGTTTTTTATGAAACCAGATTTTCATTTTGTGTCTTAATTTTCTATTTCCGTGGACACCAAAAGAGGTGGATAAGTGGGATACTGTATACAAATGACTAAAATTATATTCTCTCTCTCATAAGTTCAAAAAATACAGCTAGATAAAATTTAAAAGTTTTTGAGAAGGTAATTGAAAATGTTTTGACGTAAAACCTTCTTAAAAACAATCTGCAATTTAGAGAATCCAGAAACAGCCCTTGGTAAGTGCAATGTATGACTTAAAACATTTAAGATGTATCGAATATCAGCAAACTTAGAGAATACTATGCTGAATCTTATAGTGTTTGAAAATTGTTAAAGTTTTTGGTGAGATTTGATCATACGACTTCTATTACATCATATTCTCTCTACTGTAAATTTTGTCTATAATTTAGAAATTAATGTTTAGTAATTATTGTGTCTGTTTTAATAAAGCATTCTATATCTGTAAAATAAACGAAGCTGAATTGCTCTCATCTTTGGTATAGGAAGTTTGTGAATCTAGTATAAATTGCTAGTGATAATACTGTGAAGAGTCAGAAGAATTCAAGGTCAAGGTATAACAGCAGTTTTGCTCAATAAAGTTTCTTTTTCTGTATTTCAGAAATTTTATTTTCTTTTTTAGTTAACTTAAGAAAAAATAAAAAAAATTATGAACAACGGCAGTCACTAAAACAAGATTTTGAATGGTACAATCATGTTCTTTATTCAAACAGTGTAAATTTGTAGTTATGGATATGAGGTTAGCCCTGGGAAGGGTTCAGATTCTGCCACTAATCAGGTCAGAAAATTCTTTCTAAGCTTCAGTGTTCTTGACTATAAAAGAAAACAATAATACCATCCGTTTAATTTGGTCATTGTAGAGATTAAATGAGATGATTTTCATAAAGTTCTTGGCATAGTGCTGAGAATAGAGTAAGCATGCTATAAATAGCAGTTATTATTTTAAATAATAACATAAAAATAAAACAGATTATATAATCCTGGAATATATAAAATTTGTATATAAGTAATTAAAAGATTCACGGTTATGATGATCACTATCATATTGAAAACATTTATTAGCAATGGGTTAAAGCATTTTGTCATTATGACAGTTTCCTTCTTTGTTAGGGAATTAGTGGGAGGTACTTTCTTTTCTTGCCCCCAGCCACTTTATTTTTGTTTGTTTCCCTGGATGAAAAAGTCCTCAAAAGGAAACGTTTTGCCAGTGTGGAAGAAGTGAAACAAAAATGGCAGAAACGCTAAAAGGCATCAAAATGGACGAGGTCAAAAACTGTTTTGAGCTGTAGAAAAAGCATCTTGACAAGTGTATTGTGTCAAACGAAGAGCAAAC
>CAUYQG010013943.1:0-18440 GCA_963574415.1 Tarsius wallacei | reverse complement strand
TTCTTCACAAGAGTACAGGCAAAAGATTGAAATACACATGAGCCAACTCCAAAGCCAAAAGACAGACATCACACAAACAGGAAGAACAACACAACTCTGTAAGAACATTATGATAGGGATCAACTTTCACATTTCAATAATTAGTTTGAATGTGAATGGAATAAATGCACCACTGAAAAGACATAGAAGAACAAAATGGATAAAATATAACCAGGCAACAATGTATTGCCTCCAAGAGACTCACCTCACTAGAAAGGACACTCACAGACTCAAAGTAAGAGGATGGGAAACCAATTTTCAAGCGAATGGAACTCAAAAGAAAGGCGGGGTTGCAATCTTAGTCTCAGACAAAATACCCTTTAAGCTATCAAAAATTAAAAAAGATACAGAAGGCCACTACATAATGATAAAAGTTTCAATCCATCAACAAAAAATATCCATCCTAAACATATGCACCCAAAATGGTAGCACCAACTTTCATAAAGCAACTCCTAAGTAAATTAAAAAAAGATACTGACTCCAATACCATCATAGCTGGTGACTTGAATACCCCACACACAACCCTAGACAGATCATCAGGACAAAAAATCAACAACAAGATCCAAAACCTCAATGTGACTCTTGATCAAATGGACTTAATTAATACCTACAGAACCTTCCATCCAAAAACCACAGAATACACATTCTACTCATCATCACATGGAACGTACTCTAAGATTGACCACATACTTGGCCATAAATCAAGCATAGGCAAATTTAAAAGGACCGAAATTTTACCATGCAACTTCTTGGACCACAGTGGAATAAAAATAAACATTAACACCAACAATGTCCCACCAAAACACAGAAAGACATGGACACTAAACAGCATATTGATAAACAACTCCTGGGTCAATGATGAAATCAAAACAGAGATTAAAAGATACCTGGAAACAAATGAAAATGAAGAAACGTCTTATCAAAATCTCTGGGAAGCCATAAAAGCTGTAGTAAGAGGGGAATTTATATCCCTACAAGCTCACATGAAGAAAATGGAAGGATCACAAATTAACAGCCCAACAAGCCCCTAAGGAAGCTAGAAAAGCAAGACCACAAACACCCTAATTTCAGCAGAAGAATCCAGATCACCAAAATAAAAGCCCAAATCCAGGACATAGAAGACAAAAAGATAATACAAAAAATCAATGAAACAAAAAGCTGCCTCTTTGAAAGGATAAACAAGATCGATGGTCCCCTAGCAAGACTGACCAAGAAAAAGAGAGAGAAAGCCCAAATAAACACAACCAGAAACACAAAAGATGAAGTCACATCAGACCCTGAGGAAATACAAAATATCATTAGAGACTACTATGTACACTTGTATGGAAACAAACTTGAAAACCTTAAGGAAATGGAGGACTTTCTGTCATCATACAACTTGCCTACATTGAAACAAGAAGAAATTGAGACCCTAAATAGACCAATAACAATCAAGGAAATTGACTACGTAATAAGAAAACTACCTACAAAAAAAAGTCCTGGACCAGATGGCTTTCCAGCAGAATTCTACAAGACATTTAAGGAGGAGCTTATACCAGTCCTACTGAAGGTATTCCAGGCGATTGAGAAAGATGGAACCCTCCCCAAATCATTTTTTTTTTTTTTTTTGAGTTGGAGTCTCACTCTGTCGCCCAGACTGGAGTGCAGTGGTTGCTCCCAGCCACCGCAGCCTTGACCTGCTGTGCTCCGGTGATCCTTCCGCCTCTGCTTTCCAAGTAGCCAGTACTACAGGCGCGCGCTACCACGCCTGGTTAGTTTTTTATTTATTGTAGAGACGAGGTCTTGCCAAGTTGCCCGGGCAAAAGTTTTAAACAAACACTTCACCAAGGAAGGTGAATGCTATAAACTAAATGTTTGTGCCCCCCATTCATATATTGAAGCCCTAACCCCCACTAGGTTGGTATTTAGGGATATGGGACCTTTGATAGGTAATCAGGGTTAGATGAGGTCATGACAATGAGGCCCTGATAATGAGATTAGTGCGCTTAGAAGAAAAGACACCAGAGAACTGTGCTGTCTCCCCCCAACACCCACCCAAAAAAAAGGTCATGTGGGCACATGTTGAGAAGGTGGCTAAAAGGTCTCAGAAAGAAAATGGCTGTACTGGCACCCTGACCTCAGACTTCAGCTTCCAGAACTATGAGAAAATAAATTTATGTTGTTTAAGCCACCCAGTCTGTGGCATTTTAGTGGCAGCCTGAACTAAGATAAAATGTAACATCAGTAGTTATCAAAGGATGCTAATTAAAACCACAATGAAATACCACTACATTCAACTATCCTAGCTAAAATGTTAAAAACTGGCAATACCAAATGTTCATATTCATACCAAAGATATAGATACAGAACCTGAATCTTTTATAAGTTCCTGACAGGAGTGTAAAATGCTACACTGTTTGGAAAAGTTTATTTACCAGTTCTTTATAAATTTAAACATAAATTGTAGAAGCCGGGACTTTATACATCTGGGTATTTATCCAGAAACATAAAGATGTAAGTTTACTTGTACTAGTAGTTTTCATAGCAGTTTTATTCATAATAGCCAAAAACTGAAAACCACCCATATATTCAACAGGTGAGTAGATAAACAAATTGTCATATTTCCATGCGGTAGAATACCACACAGCAATAAAAAGAAGGAACTGCTGATATGCTCGTTGTGTTTGTTTTTTATTGCTGTGTATCAATATTACCACAGCAATAGCAGCTTAAAATAACACATATTTATTATGTCACTGTTTCTGTGAGTCGGGAGCCAAAGCACAGCCTAGCCAGGGTCTCTAGTTAGGGTCTCACAACACTACAATGAAGGTATCAACCAGGACTGGGTTGTTGGCAGCATTCCATTCCTTGCCGTTGAAGGACTGAGAGCTTCCATTTTGTCTAGCCAGAGGCCAGAGTCCTAAAAATCACTGGCAATTTCTTACCAATGAGGTTTACCAACATGGCCACGTTTTCCTCATTGCCAGCTGGGGAAAAAAGACTCCAGCAAGACTAGTGCTGCAGACTTATATAACATAATCATGTAATCTCATACATCCTATCATCACCTTTGCCATATTCTCATAGTTAGAAGTCACAGGTACTGCCCTCAGTCAAGGGAAGAGATCATACAGAGGCATGAGTGAATACCAGGAGGCGGAAGTTGTGGAGGCTCGGAAATTTTGGGGTGATGGAAATGTTCTATATACTGATTGTGATGCTGGTCACAGGTCTGTATACATTTATAAGAAGTTGTGAAATTGTACACTTAAAATGACTTCACTGTACTGTGTGTAAATTATTTCTCAATAAGTTGATTAAGAAAAGAGAAGAGTAATAGCCATGAACATCACAAAATTTGTAACTTATTTATGACAACTTAATTTAATAATACAAAGATCAGTGTCAGAAAAATGATTTATTTTATAATATAACCTTTGAAGAATTTTCAGTTAGAAAATATAGATTTTTTTATTTTTATAGCCCTTTATGAAGTACCAACACTCAGAACTGGCAAAGATCATTTTTTAAAAGATGAGATTTTATTACAGTCTCTTCCTTAAGTGAAGTAAGTGCATATTTCTAATACAATTTTTTTGGATGCAGACTGTTGCTAACGTTTTCATAATTTTGGTTCTGAATGGTCACCTACTGAATCTGGTGATAGAATATCACATTTACCTTAGCGTCTGTTGGCAATTCTTCTAAAAGTACATTTGCCATTTTTTGCACCTATGGAGATTTGAAGAATGTATGCTCATGTCATGAAGTGTTTTCCTGCCTGCTCCTTCTAGTCTTTTTTAGTGATTAATGGGAGCTCTAATTTTCATGCTCATTTTTACGCTCATTATAGTGTGTTGTGTTCCAATAGGAATATTAAAGTTCAGTGAAAATCTCATGCATACTGATGAGAATGCAAATGAACATCGATCAAAGAATACTAGGATCTTAAGGTGTAAACTGTCCCATTATCTTGCTATATTCTTTTCAAACAAGTTTATATTATCCTGACAACTAGTACAGAATTCGCCACACAGTGTATCATTAGCAAGGCAAAATTATTACATCATTTATAATTGGGTAAAGGTTCAGTTTCAGATTGTTCTTAGAATTGAAAAAATTGATATTGGTGCTTTCTTCTATTCCTTTCTCTTCCTAATCTTTGCCAAACTTCAGCAGGACATTTCCTTTATTGCATATAGTGGTTGGGAAGGTGGGTGTGATTATATAAATGAGTGATCACATTAAACATTTCCAGCTGTAACCTTTCCTGCATACATAACAAGAAGTTGTGGTATCAGCCATCATCTCAACAAAACATTTCAGGTATCTCTTCGTTGTACAACTAAAAATATACAAACTTATTTTTGCAACTATGTCTATATACCTATATAAAACAAAGATTCTTTAAATGGTCATTTGAAATGAGGCCCAAGGAAGCCCCAATATTTTTCCTTAGTGAATAGTGTCCCATAACAGTGAATAGGCTAGGTGGTATTTAACACATTTAGTATCTGAGTTTTTATATCAATGGATGAATTTCATAAACTTATACAAAACCAGTAAGCTTAAAAAAACACGTCAGAGTTTCCCCAGCCTCTTTACCTACCTTAGAATTTTTTAATGATTTAGATTCTATTGAAGTATTTTTCTTTTTCCAGACTACAAAAGAACTGAAAATGCTATTTTATAGATTCATCAGCAAGACAAATTGTTATTTTGAGTTCTTTTCTTCATGGTAATAATAAGTGTGCATTATGCCATTATACTTTTCAGTATGATTTTATGCCCACTTGTGTGTGTTCATAGACTCTAGAATACATGGTAATCATTCGTAAAAAGTATAGTAATTAATAATGTTTTTATTTTTATAATATGAAAGCGTTTTGTATCAAGATATACAGTTTATAGGAATTATACTTAATGGTAGCCCTGGCACAGGGGTTGGCAAACTTTTTATTTAAAAGGCCAGATGGTAAATATTTTAGACTTTATGGGCCACTTGGTCTGTTACAACTACTCAACTCTTATGTTGTAGTGTGAGAGCAGCCATAGATAATACATAAACAAATGAGTGTGACTGTGTCCCAATAAAAACTTATTTATAGACACTGACATTTTGAATTCTATATTATTTTCATGTGTCATGAAATATTGTTATTTTCGCATTTTTGTAGTCACTTAAAAATGCAAAAGGTAGTGGACTGAATTTGGTTTGCAGGCTATAGTTTGCTGACCCCTGCCTTAGCAGTTAATGTTTTTGAATTAACTTTCCAATCTAAATTAAAACTTAGAATATTATTGCTTCAGGCCTTTTACAGATATATGATTCGTGTTGAGTCAATTTAAAGGAAACCTCTTTTCTAGGGGAACAAAAACCCATACATATAGATAAATAACTTTAATTTTAACCAGTCAATTGAAAAATTCTGTAAGTCACTTATTGCATTGGTCTCACAGAGGAATTTTGGTGTCGCTAAACTGAATTTTCTAATACAGACCCAAATCCTATTACAACAAATATTTTTTCAGTAGAAATACTAATTCAACAATTGTATTAAGTACCTGTTCTTTTGAGGCATTTAGGTGACAGAAGAATATATCTCCCATGGGTGTCTTCTGCCCTTGACAATCTTATAGCCTATCAAGGGATATAAAATCTCTGCAACTTTTGGCTAGAAAAGGGTCATGTACGAGTGGAAGCTAATGCATAAGTTAATGCAGAAAAGAATAACGGGTAGAACTCCAGAAGTAGAGGTAGGGAGTGCAGAACACTGGAATGATGTTGGAAATTCATGTATGGATCAGAGCAGGGGAAATGAGTAATCCCAGACCCATAGTTTTAATATTTCCACCCCCACAACCATTCAGTGCTAGGCTTTTAATGAGAACAGGCCTTGGTGCTATTACAGATGATCCTCACCTCACAATGAGGTTATGTCCCATCAATCCATTGTCAGTTGAAAATGTCATTACATCGAAAATGTGTTTAATACACCCAACCTACTAAACATCATAGCGTAGCCTGGCATACCGTAAATGTGCTCATAACAGTTATGTTAGCCTACAGTTGGGCAAAATCATCTAACACAAAGCCTTTTGTGTAATAAAGTCTTAAATGCCTTATGTAATTTATTGAACACTGTATTGAAAGTTAAGATAGAATGGTTTCGCTCCATTTAAGTCAAACCATCATAAGACAGGGACCATCTGTACCTGGATGAAGTGGGTAGGCTGTTGGAGCTGGTCAGAAGAGAGGGTGGCTAGTGAATGGATAGAGTTCAAACTTTAGCGCCAGTTCAACAAGGGTTTGATTCCCAGTCTGCTACTCACTTACTATATGGCCTTAGGCAAGTTGCCTAATCGCTCCGAGCCATTTCCCAAGCTGTAAAATGGGGTCAGTAATTCCTATTCTCTAATATATAGTTATGATTGCACCTATTCCTCTTTGTGGTTCAGTTTTGGTTTTTTTTGTTTTGTTTTTTTGTTTTTTTTGCACATTGTTCCCTAAAACTTGGAAACAACACTTAGTTGAACATTGGATGAATTTTAGAGCCACAGACAGAGTCAGATCTGAACTCAAATCCCATCATTAGTACTTAATGTATAAACTTGGGAAAGGTATTTTATTTCTTGATAAAATAAGGACACCTCACAATTTTTTAGTGAAGATGGAATCAACTGAAGTGATAAAACAGTGGTTTTCTATTTTTTTAAGATCGTATTCCCTAAGGTATAGTCTCTGAGTCTCCTTTATATCATCATAGGCTAAGCAGATATTATTGATCTTTGTTTTTTGTCTTTTGTTTAAAAAAAGGCTGGGTGCAGTGGCTCAAGCCTGTAATCCCAGCACTTTGGGAGGCTGAAGCAAGAACTCAGGGGTTCAAGACCAGCCTGGGCAACTTGGTGAGACCTCGTCTCTACAATATATCAGCAAAGTAGCTGGGCGTGGTAGTGCACGCTGTAGTTCCAGCTACTTGGAAGGCTGAGGCAGAAGGATTGCCTGAGCCCAGCAGGTCGACACTGGGGTGACTGTGAGCATGCCACTGCACTCCAGCCTGGGAGACAGAGTGAGACTCTGACTCAAAAAAAAAAAAAAGTTTTATTGAATGGTAGTGATAGTAATAGTAGTAACTTAAATTTATGTGCTTACTTTACTCCAGGTTCTGAACTAAGCATTTATGTATATTATCTCATATAGTTTTCACAACAACCCCAAAAGGTAGATACTATTTTAATTTCCATTTTACAAATGGGAAATCTGATGCTCAGAAAATTTAATAACTTGCTGCAGGTGACATAGCTAGGAAGTTGGTGTTTGAAGTTGGTATTTGAGTGCCCCAAAAACCTGACTTTAGAAACCCTCCTGTAAGCACTATGCTCTACCATCCTCCATGTGATCCCAATAACTTCCCTAGAGACAGCTGCCTCATTCCCTCCCCTTTGTTGCACACTGGCATCTAGCACAGTGCCCAGTGCCCAGCAGACACTTAACAAATGTGAGCTGGACCTCAGCGGCTCTCCTCCCAAGTGCCAGAGTTAAGGCCTGATATGATACTCATCAACCAGAGGAGGTAGCTGCCTGCTGAAGCAGATCAGAAGAGAAATCTGTAAATGGAAACCTATGTCCCTTCCGTTAGAAATTGAACAATAACTAATTCAAACTTCCAGAATAATACGCTTTTGATATTGCCTTGAAGTTTACTGTATTTTGGTTTGGCCTGTTTGCCATAAATATACTAAATTGAATTTAGACAATTAGAGGTATGATTTTAAGGATATGAATCTGTCCCCTCTTTATTTTCTCATGATTTTGTTATGACACAAATCACCACCAGACATATGTTTGCATGTTTGTTTTCTGTAACCCCTCAGGAGTATATACGCTACAGTACAGGAGAGACTTCATCTGTTTGGTTCCCTGCTGTTTCTTGAAACCTAAATTAATATAGAGTCGCTACTCAAAAAATATTTGTTTTATGTGTGAATGATTAAAATTTTTATGCAAACTATGGAAAACTGACATTTTAAATGTTATTTTTCTTTCTAGCTTGGATTAGAAAAACAAGAAAGACTCCACCTACTATGGAGGTAAGAATATACAAGGAAAATATTCAAATATTCTATGTTTATAATGCTGTGTTTCTCAATTAGGAGTTTATACTTCCGAGGATACATGAAGCTTCAGAAAAAGTGATGCAGTTTCCTAAAGTGTTAATTTTTTTATAATAAAATAACAAGTATTATATATTACTAATAAAATAATGTATGATAAGATAAATGTGCATATTCTGGAATATAACATAAAACATATCTAAAAATTTTAATGACAATAAAAATGTACAACAAAATAAAAACACTTTTTAGAAAGTTTGGACTTGTAAGCAACTTGCATCAAGTCATTTCGCCTGACTCCTGGGAGTTCTCTGTGTTGAGACTTTGGTGGAAAAGTTTGAGCCACACCGAGCCTCGTGGCATTATCCAAACCATGCTCTTATGTTGCAGGATTTTATATATTTAACTCCATCAAGTACCCAAAGAAACTTAAAGTATACAATTAACAAATAACATGTAACATTCAGTAGTAAACAGTTGAGTTAAATTTTTACTTAAAACTTACAAATATATAGCCCTGGTGGTAAAAACAATAAAATAACAAGTACAGAAATTCTATGGTATATGTGTTTTTAAAAGTAGTAATTTTATAATTTTTATTTTAAAATATAGTATAAAGAGCTCTAAAATTATTTTGTAAGAAATGAATTATTTTGTAAAAGGAGAGTCTCCAAATGCATTAACATATTGCCTTGTATACTATTTATCTAGAGATACTGCCTTTATCCTACTTTTAGGACTTCCCTCCTCTTTTCTGTTCTCTATTTCTTTATTACTGCAAGCCCTGATAACAGCATAAATGGTCTCCGATATTCAGCCCCTGTTTGTTGAGAGGTTAGGGAAGAATCTTGATGACATTCCAATTGGCATACCATCTTTACTTGCTTCATTCCTCCTGCACTAATCCCATCAGTGTTCTGTTGGCTGGGATTTGAGTGAGCACAATTCTTGGTCCAGCTTTGTATGTTTTTTTGTTGTTGTTTGCCAGCTTTGTATGTTGCTTCTGCCTTGCCTTACTTTCCTCAAGACCCTTCTTTCCAACATCAGTTAGTTTTTTGGGGAAAAAATGTTGATGTGACCCATCATTCAGAGGTATGCCAAGTAGTTTATGGTGGTAGGATGAATTGAGACCTTCTGATTCCCCTTCTCTTGATCGTACGAAGAGCTATTATTATCAGAGGGCAAGGCGCTTCCTCTACCCTCAGAACTTTGAAAGCCTTCTTCCGCAGAAACACTGATATACAAAGTGATTAGATGGATGCAACTGCAATAATTGGACCTCAGGTACCACCCCTGTAAATTTTAATTCCAGCCCCTCAAACAAACTTCATTCCGAACAGTGAGACCAAATCTTTCTATCCATGATGCTCACTCTTGTTATTTTTCACTATCTGAAAGGAACCCTTCTTGTTGCCTCCTTTCTAATGTACTATTAATCACATTGTTCTTTATGTTCCTCTCTGCCTTCCCCAATACACACACACACACACACACACACACACACACACACACACACACACACATCTTTTCTTTCCTCTTCACCCTTTCTGTTGAGTTTCAGAAATTTCTGTTTAGCAAACTACCATTCACCATTAATATTTTCCTAGAAACTTTCTTTGCCACACAACCTCCATTGAAATCTGCCTGTGCCTGAAAGATACGGAGTTCCTTTTTTCTTTGAAGTGAGTTATGCTTGCTTTCCCATACCCACAGAAAGAAAGTGGGTTCAGCTGCTCCTTGAATCTCTAAATAGTCTTCCAGTTTGTGGACCCAAGAAAGTGGAGGACCTTTGTAATTCAAGTGCATTTCTCCATACCTGGTCATCATTTTTATTCTGCTGACATTCAGGCCACTCTGACACACTGGTGGCTGAGATTAGAACCTGGTGTAGAGTCTTCTCCTTTCAGTGCTTTCCCAAGTCTTAGCTGCCCAGTTACTTGACTCCATCCATACTAGAAATCCCTGCCTCAAGTGAGCAGCCACTTCTGTAGGCACACCTTAGTTCTTATCGTCACCAAATACCATTCTACCACTAAAACTTTTATACTCTTCAAGTCCAGATTCTAGATACAACACACTAACAGCAGGAAAAAAGCTTTTTTAATGTAAAATAAAACAAACATTAAAAACCATCGGATAGAGGAATAGCTTAATAAATTGTTAAGCAATGGAATTATAAGACAAATTCTACCCAGGTCAAGAAATAGAACTTTGCCAACTACTACATCCTAATCACAACCTCCTCTCTCTGCACAAAAGCAACCCTAGCCTGACTTTCATAGTAATCATTTCCTAGCATTTTAAAATAGTTTTATTGCCTATATGTATATTATAGTTTAGACTTGTTCAACTTGTAAAAACTTCATATTTGCTTTAAATCTTTCAATCTATCCTTCTCCATCTCTTTATTTCCTTACAAATTTATCTGTTGAAAAACTCAGCCCAGTTGACCTATATGGTTTGCCAGTCTAGATTTTGCTGATCTTACATTCTTGGAACAGCTCATCATGTTTCTCTGTCCTCTTTCTTCCAAATTGACAGCTGGATCCAGAAGCTAGATACTCATGTTCAATCTTTTTGTCAAGAATGTAGAAAATGGGCTGGGCTTGGTGACTCAGCCCGTAATCCCAGCACTTCGGGAGGCCGAGGTGAATGGATTGCCTGAGCCTGTGGGTTCAAGACCAGGCCAGGCAACTTGGCGAGACCTCGTCTCTACAATAAATAAAAAATTAACCAGGCATGGTAACATTTGCCTGTAGTTCTACCTACTTGGAAGGCTGAGGCAGGAGGATCTCCTGAGGCAGAAGGATCGCCAGGTCAATGCTGGGGTGACCGTGAGTGTGCCACTGCACTCCAGCCTGGGTGACAGAGACTCCAACTCAAAAAAAACTGTAGAAAATGTTTGATAAGACTATAGGATAGCATAATATCTGGTTGTCTCTTTTTGTAATATTAGTAATTGTCTATGTTTAATGCCTACATCCATTCATTGGAAACAATCTATTCTTGCATACTTGTTAAAACTGGTTAGTTTTCCAGATGCTCCTAATCACTTGAGATTTCTCCTTTTCAGATCTTTTTGTGAGCACCCAATCCCATATAAGCTTCCTTCCATGTCCCTGTACATTATGGCTAAGGGTTAACCAGTAGCCATTAGAATGCCATTTACATTAGCATTAGAAAATGTAGAATACTATGGGGTAAATTAAGCAAAAAGTGCGCAAGACCTGTACACTCACAACTACAAAATGTTGGTGAGAGATATTAAAGAAGACGTAAGTAAATGAAAGGAAGTATCTGTTCATGGATTGAAATATACAACATTAATAAAGTGTTCATTCTCCCAAATTGATCTACAGCAGTAGTTTGTATGCTTCGTTGTGTCTCCAAGTCACCTGAATGGCTTGCTGAAACATAGATTGCTAGGCCCCAACCTCAGAGATTTTGATCCACTTGATCTGGCATATAGACTAAATATTTGCATTTATAGCATGTTCCCTTGGTGATAGTGATGCTGCTGGTTAATAGCCCACGTTTTGTGAATCCCTAATCTATAGATTCAATCAAATCCAGTTAAAACTGCATCAGACTCTTTTTTTTTTTTTTTTGGTAGAAATCAACATGCTGATTTGAAAGTGAATCTGGAAATGCAAAAAACCTAGTACATCTGAAAGCAATAATGAAAAAGATGAAAATTAAAGGACTAATACTGCCTGGCTTTAAGACTTACTTTAAAACTATAGTACTCAAGACAATATGATACTGGAATAAAGACATATAAATAATAACTGGAAAAGAACAGAGTCCAAAAATAGACACTATACAGCAAGTTGGTTTTCAACTACAGCACCAAAACAGCACAATTAGGAATGGAAAGTCTTTTAATAAATGGGTTTTGAAATAACTTAATATCCATATGGGAAAAAATGAACTTTGATCCCTACCTCACATCATACACAAATGTTAATTTAAGATGGATCATAGACTAGACATTAAAGCCAAATTATAATGCTTTTAGAAGAAAGCATAATGGAATATCTTTACAATTTTTATTCAAGTAGGCAAGAGATAGCATTATCCATAAAGGGAAAATATTGATAAATTTGTTTCAATCAGAATGGAAAACTAATACAGTATTTGTTAATAGAGAACATTAAGAAAGCAATAGACGAGGAGAAAATAATCACCATACATGTATCTGGCAAAGGAATTGTATCCAAACTATATAAAGAACACCTCAACTCAATTATTTAAAAAAAAAGCTAATAAAATTGGCAGAAATCTTGAACAAGTACTTCATAAGATACAAGGATGACCATTAGGCATATGAAAAGATACTCAGCATCAGTAGCCATCAAGGAAACTGCAATGAGTTACCACTACACACCCACTAAAATAGCTTAAATTTAAAAGATTCACAATAGCTATCACCGGAGCAGCCACAACTTTCACACAGTTTCACACAGTGTTGCTTGGGGTTAAAATGATGCATTTATGTTTGAAAACTGTCAGTTTGTTATAAAATCAAATAACCTATGGCCAGTTTTTCTCCTGGCCATGTTGTAGATTGAAGGGATCAATTTGTAAGCATACTTCATAGGAAGCTCTGGCCAATAGTAGGTCTGATTCCTTGGCATTCTATGCAAGGCCTCCTGATTTCTGCCCAGCCCGATTTTCTAGCTTTGCCATTTTATATGTGTTCTTCCTACTCTACTCTTCAAGGAACTCCCTGCTGTTTCTCAAGTTTAATGTATTCTCCCTCTCCTATCAGTTGGCATGCTTCTCTGCTTAATTCCTTCTTAAAGGTCATTTAAAAATCTTTGGTTGTTTTTCTCAATTCTTTTCAACTTCTTAACTTACAGAGTTAATCACTCTTCTTCATATAAGTACACTGCTGTGTACTCCTGTATAACCCTTTGAATTCAGTATTAAAATTGTTTGTTTTATTTGTCCTTGTTTCTGATTACTTTATGAGTTGTTTGGCACAGGGACTATGAGTTATTCATTTGTGTGTCATAACCACCTAAACACATAGCCTGATTCATTGGTTTGATTGACCTTTATAGACATACTTTAAAAATCTCAATATATAATTATATTATATGGTATCTGTGAGATGGGTTTGAATTTCTATCAACTAACTATAAAATAACCTTGTAAAACTAAACACATTTTCAAGTTAAGCATTGCCTGTTTGTTTGTTTTTCATAGAAATTCACATTTAACTTCAGGTTGCCAATTCAGATGGTCCCTGCCTTACCATCATTTGACTTAACGATTTTTTAACTTAACAGTGGTGCAAATGCCATATGCATTCAGTAGAAACCATTCTTCAAGTACCCATACGACCATTCTGTTTTTCACTTTCAATACAGTATACACTAAATTACATGAGATATTTAACATTTTATTATAAAATAGAGTTTATGTTGGATGATTTTGCCCAACTGTAGGCTAATGTAAGTGTATTGAGCATATTTAAGATAGGATAGGCTAAGCTATGATGTTCAGATAGATAGTGGAAACTATAGTCAATTCTCTTTCAGTATTTCCGTTAAATGTAACCATGTGATATTTTCATGTTTATGATGTAACCCATCATTAAGTTGAGGAGCATCTGTATATTTCTGTTCTTCAGTATAGTACAAGGTGAATTAACATTTCACAAAGCAAATGAGGGAGACTTTTCCTAGTCCTGACTCTATTTCATTAGAAGCCACTGTTAGCAAATATTTAGAAAGATTGCTTCTTTTTTTATAAGAAGCAATGTAACTGTAAAAGTGGTTACAGTTATTGCAAAGTTTTGACAAAATACATGGTTTAGAATTAAGTTTACAGGCAGCAGGAAAAAGCTACAATATTAATGCTCTGCCTGCTTCATTTTTAATAAACATGCTCCATGAAAGAGAAAAAGGAAATTCTAGAAACCAATAGAGAATGGAGTTGGAGATGGGGTTGCTGTGGCTTAAGGAAAGGCGGGGGTGGCTGGATAGGACCACACATCATAGTGTCTTGTTTACTTGGACCATATTCTCAGATCTGGGCTGGAGGATCTAAAGACCAATTTTTGCTCACTTCGAAGGTAACTTGGTTCTAAAGGCTAGCACTCTGGCTAAAATGCACTTAAATTTAAAATTGTGACCTATTCCAATATATTAATTTATAGTAAGAAATTAAATTGTCACAGAATAAAAGGAGGTTGCTTGGTGAGTCTGTCATTAGAATAAGGGAAGTTAAGTAAAATAGCATTTGATTGCATCAGGCTTAAATTTCCTGTTGCATCCATCTCACAGCAAGGATAGTTTGACCCATAGTAACGGAAATACTGAAAGAGAATTGACTATAGTTTCCACTATCTGTCTCTGTACTAGGAGTAGCCTTATGAATTGGAATAGAAAACATGGTCAGGCTTCTGCTCCCATGGACAGTGTTTTTATGGGTTGCCAAATTTGTCTCTGATTCTCTCTTTTTTTTTAATAAGTTATAGAATAAAAATGTCTTAAAACTGCCGTTTTGCATATGTAATTTTACTTTCTTTTGGACCTAAGTTGCAAAGATGGAGTATGTATGTTTTGTGGTAAAACAGACCTCCCAACCCCATCCCAAACCTCACAAAATCACTTTTAGTAATATAGTGGGAGGTGGATAAGAAAACTGGCATGTTCACACACTGGGTTATAACTTCATTAAAAAATTAATTGAAAAAGCAATTACAAAAAATAATGAACTAGAGCTGTATGTATCAACATGGATAAATCTCAGAAGTATGATATGGAACAAAACAAGTTACAGAATATTTCATACAATATACCACTTACATAAAGTTTGAAAGCAGAGAAAGAATAATGAATTTTCAAGTAAAGATGGCAGGTCAAATACATGAGTTCACTTTTTTCAAGTGTAATGATAATGACAGTGAAGGAATTTATTTTAAAAGGTATAGACCCACACGGTCAAAGAAATTTGCAGAGGCAAATCAGCAACAGTGTTTTGGATGCTGGAGAGCAGATAGGCAGGCGGTAACAAATTTAGCAGAACTGAGAATAGATTCCGATCTGGCAGGGGAGCGAGCCCAGAAGTAACCCAGTTAAAACCACAGAACCCTAGATTTCTCAGTAACTGGCAGTGCCAGAAAACTCCGAAAGTGGAGTTGAGGCTGACGCTAAAGACAATGATCTGGTTGAAAATCTGTTTAAGAAGCAGTTATATGCTAACTAATAAATGTAGAAGAAATAATAGAGTTGGAAAATCACCATTTTTCAGCTGTCATAGTGATAATTAGGAAAAAAATCATCAGCGGATACTTAAATTATACAGTCAAACTCTGTTGGGGATCAAGCTGTTTATGTGGTCTGAAGGCATCTCCCTACAGATGACTTACTAATTACAAAGGGGAAAAAGGGACCTTTGTAGTAGACAAATCTGCAAGATACCACCTTAACTAAGTGGTCAAAAGCTGTACTGAGTAGGACACATTTACATTACATGTGCCTCTTTGTATGATGCAGAGAATAAAAAACCATTTATGTATTATGTTTGCCAGAAATGCATAACCTTAATCAAATCATGAGGGAACAACCAGAAAACCTAAATTGGGAGATATTTCACAAAACACCAAGCCTGACATCTCAGTGTAATGAATAACTAAGGAAAACTGATACATGACAACTAAATGTAATCCATAATTCTAGATTGAGAGAAAAGTTTTGCTATAAAGGACAGTATTGGGATAATTAGTAAAGTTTGAACATGAACCTTATTAAATAATAACATTATATCAGTGTTAAATCTCCTGGAGGAAAAGAAAACAATGCTGTTAAATCCCTTTGTGATATTGTGGCAGACCAGACGGAAGTCTCAGGCAGATCATTTTTAGCAAAGATTCCACAAGGAAAGAGAGAATAAGGAAATAGATTTCTTTAAAACTATTCATACCTGTATATCCCTCAGGAAGTCTCTGTGTACCCAGTGGTATAGGCATCCCAATCTGAAAACCATTGATCAGGAGTAGGGTTGGCAAACTAGGATCCACATTCCCTTAACTGTTTTTGTAATTAAAAGTTTCGATGGACACTTACTCATTTACATACCTACATACTTGAAAACTGGAAGTTTATTCATGGGAAATTCATACTTGGTGGGTATGCCATTAGAATAAGGGAAGTTAAGTAAAATAACGCTTAATTGCCTCAGGCTTATATTATCTGTTGCATCCACCTCACAACAAGGATAGTTTGCCCCATAGCAATGGAAATATTGAAAGAGAATTGGCTACAGTTTCCACTCTCTATTCCTGTACTAGGAATGGCCTTATGAATTGGAATAAAAAGCATGCAAAGACTGTTTTCCTGGCAAATTTCAGAGAAGAGATAACCATTCTGAAAACAGAGAGATTAAATGAACAAGTACATATTGAAAATGAGACCTCTACATCTTTTTTCCCTGCAAGGTTCCCAGGATAAAGACAAACAGGCCTCTATGCTCTAGGCAGAGTATTAGAAGATACTTCTCTGGGGACTCTGACCAGCCAAGAAGAAGAACCTAAAACCACAATTAGATTATAGTGAAACTGAGCTAACAAATCTTACCTGTGGCATCAGAGTTTCCAATCAGATTTACCTAGAAATACTAAACATTAAACATCTGAGGGAAGGTATCTAAAATGAAATGCAGCAAGGTATAAATAAACAGGAAGACATACTTGTATAAAACAGACTACTTAAAAACTTAAAATAACTACTATCCACAGCAATAAGAAATGGTACTATAATCGTGAAACAAAAGCATAATGCCATATATGAAGAGGAAAATTCAACAAACAAATGGAGCTCTTAGAAAAATAAAAATATAAAAGAAATGAAATTTTTAACAGAAAGGCTAGAACCTTCAAATGAAACAATTTCTTATAATGTAGTGTGGACAGATAGAAATGGAAAACAGGAAAGAAAGGAAAATTTAGAGGACTAGCGCACTATTGGAAGCGAAAAGACAATGAAGTGACAGTGACTTCAACATTCTGATGGTTAGTGAGTTCTAGCCTAGCATTCTATACCCAGTTATATCATTTAGCTTTAGTACACAATAAACACATTTTTAAACATGCAGAGTCTCATAGAATTATCTCCTACAAACCCTTTTCCAGAAAGCTACTAAAGGAGTAAACAGAAAAAGGGAGGGGTGAGATCCAAGAAATAAAACTACAGCCCTGGCAAAGGGTACTAGATGTGAAAGGCAGCCAGTCCAGGCAGAGTGGGTGAGAAGGGTCCATGAGAGACTATTTTGCAAATTCATGAACTACATAGAGCACTGCATAAATCTGAACATATCAGTTGGGTTTGAATTATAGATAAATACATGTGAAATAAACAAAATTCAGTTACTAACTCCAAGAAAAACAAAACTTGGATAAGAGAAGGAAAATAATCCTACTACACTCTATAACTCACTTGTTGGATAGTATTTACTCGTAATAAATACTGAACATTGATCTATAATTATACTAAGAATTTTAGGGGACAAGAAGGATGAGGTAAATCCTCATTTTCAAAAACAGGTTAATATATAATGCTTAAAACTGAAAAATTAAAAAGTAGTAGTATAAGAATATTATTTAGATATTATGGAGTGTTTAAGTGTGAGCCTGCTTTGTAACTGTTTTTGGCAATTTTGTTGCTCCTTAGTTTTTAGCTAACCATAAACATAGCTTTAAAAATATAAAGCAGTTGCTTTTGAGAAAGGAAGAGTATTATTTTTCAAGACAAGCCTTTTAGAATGATGTGTCCTTACAAACTATGTGAATATATAACTTTGATTTTTTTTTTAAATGTTTTTAAACACATACACAGTGAGGAGTGGCAAACATTTCAGCAGAGCACCAGGTAGTAAATACTTCAGGCTTTACTTAACTCTACTGATCAGCACGGGAGTTTTGACCTGCTCCGTTTCCAACCTGGGCCGGTTCACCCTATCCTTAGGCAACCTGGTGGTCCCCCGCTCCCAGGAGGTCATCATATTGATGCCGAACTTAGTGCGGACACCCAATCGGCATAGGGCACAGCAGCCCAGAACTCCTGGACTCAAGCGATCCTCCAGCCTCAGCCTCCCTGGTAGCTGGGACTACAAGCACGCGCCACCGCACCGGGCTCGGTGGCTCAGCCTGTAATCCCGCGCCTTGGGAGGCTGAGGTGAGTGGATTGCCTGAGCCCGCGGGTTCGAGACCTGCCTGGGCAACTTGGTGAGACCTCATCTCTACAATAAATCAAAAATTAGCCGGGCATAGTAGCGTGCACCTGTAGTTCCAGCTA
>CAUYQG010013939.1:0-14289 GCA_963574415.1 Tarsius wallacei | reverse complement strand
TTTTTTTTTTTTTTTTTTTGAGTTGGAGTCTCACTCTGTCGCCTCGACTGGCTCCCGGCCACTGCAGCCTCAACCTGCTGGGCTCCGGCGATCCTTCCGCCTCAGCCTTCCAAGTAGCTGGACTTACAGGTGTGTGCTACCACGCCCGGCTAATTTTTTGATTTATTGTAGAGATGAGGTCTCACCAAGTCTGATGGTTGATCCCAGAGGGGTGCAGAGATAGCCTCTGAATCTCAGGTTGGAGACTGAACATAGCTGGGTAGGGCAATGCAGGTCTCTGCCCATTCCCGGGACAGAGAAGTTGGTGCCAGTTGGCGTCTCCTCACCAACGTTGGGACTTCATTTCAGATTTCCATGCCCTGCCTTCTCCATGGTTTCTGGGGCTCATGCCTGGTCTGCTGCTGCAGGTGATGGTGTGGGCCAGGTGTCAGGTGGTGAGAAGCAGCTGTTCTCTGCTGCCTCCTCTCAAGAGAGCCCCAAGAACAGCAGATGATCCTGTGCACCAGGGGCTCCAATCTCAGGGTGGTGGTGGGTTGAAGTCACCTCTGGAAGAGATTCCCAGGTGCATGAACCTGAGTCTCATCTCAGATGGACTTCACTAACCCACTGGCACACCCCACTCATGTAGAGAGTCTTTATAGACACTCACTTTTGCAGAGACTCAAACTCTGACCTGTTCCATTGCCATCTTGCCTCTCTTGACTTGCCACAAAATGATTTTTTATTATGGAAATTTAAAAACCTACACAAAAGTGATAGAATCACATAATATATGCCCACAAGCCCATAATACAGCCACAAAACCAGCATAATGTTTGTGTTTTTGTGAATCTCAGTACTTTATTTTTTAACTCATGCCTAGTTCAGGGCCTTGGTTATGGGATGTAGTCAGTAAATATATGTGCAATAAATAAATGAATAAATACAAATGAATCAACTATGTGTGGAATGCTGTTTAGGGATTTAAATATAAACAAAAGACTCATTGCCAGTTTATAGCCTGGTTGGTTGGAGCAGACATATAGTCATGAGAATTACAGGGTCCAAACAAGCAGGGGTTGTTGTTTTTTATGCTATTATAATAGACCCAGGGAATATTTGTGTATTCTACTCACTCCTTGTTCCAATGGGATCAACATAGTCTGAGCTGTATGTAAATTCTCACTGCATTCTTTCCTTGCTGTGAGGTATTCGGTTCGTTGTTTAATTTCTCTGGGCTTTAGTTTCATGACTTGTAAAACTTTAA
The DNA here is from genome assembly GCA_963574415.1 of Tarsius wallacei. Lineage (NCBI taxonomy): Eukaryota > Metazoa > Chordata > Mammalia > Primates > Tarsiidae > Tarsius > Tarsius wallacei. The sequence continues at coordinate 13,043 of CAUYQG010013939.1, read as the reverse complement.
AAAAGTATTTATAATTGTATAAAAATTAAATTAGAAAATAAGAAAATGAATGTCTTAGAGTCTATAATACTAAGTGACCTATCACAGAAACAAATAATTGAGTATTACATGTTCTCACTCATAAGTGGACCTTCAACAATTGTCATAATACTAAAAGAAAAGGATTGTCCGTAGTGGGAAGTTGCCAGGGGGAGGGGCAGGGTTGGCAGTAGTGGGATTCTGCCTAGGGAGGGGGGCACACCTCATCAATAAGTGTACCTGCATAATGAACATTTGTATATTTAATCCTGAATCGTACTCCACATCTTTAAAATAAAAAAATTTAAAAACCTGAATTCTTAATTTAAAAAAAAGAAAATGAATGTAAAGCACTCAGCTTAGGGTTTGAAACATAGCAAGGGCTTATTATGTCAGTACTAGTATCATCATCATCATCATCATCATCATCATCATCATCTTCATCATCTATCAGTTTATTTTCCAAGAAAAGTTCTCTTTTTAAAAAAATATAGACTTACTATTACCTCTTTCTCCCAAACACATACATTTCCCCTTCACCTTTCTATTTTTATTCTTCTTTTCCTAAATGGCTGTTGGAGTAAACATGTGAACATAGCTTCAGTCTGCTTAAAGACTTTCCCATCATTTTCTATTAAATGAGACCTCATTTCCTGTCCTGGCAGCCAGGGCTCTCATCATTATACCCACTCCCTCCTGTTTGTCTTTCCAGTCTAATTTCCTGCTGCTCCTGAACATATCCTCAACTGTACTGCTCATTGTTTTGTGAACACACACTTTTATGGGGTCTTTAACCATCATCCTTCTGCTTAGAATAATCTTTTTACTCATTTATATCATTCGCCAGACACCCTACCCATCCTCCTGGTGTGTCTGGAACATTATGTCCTTCATGAAACATTTCCAAATACTTCCACAACTGAATGTGGTAGCTTACACCTCTAATCTGTCTGTGGCACCCTTTGCTTCTCATTGTCCTTGTCTTATTTTCCTACGTATGGAAAGTTTATATGGACTTATAGGTTCTATCTTATTTGAGTTTCCTTAACATTACATTTTGAAAATGAGATGACATGACATGTGAGAGAAAGTATTCTTAACTATTCTTTACTACATTCTTGTAGCATCATAAATAAAAGCAATAACATTGTCTATTGTGATGGTTTATTATGTGCGTCAACATGACTAGGCTTCGAGAACCAGATATATATATAGTCAAACACATCAGGATGTTGCTGTGAAGATTTATTTTTAGATGAGATTGTCACTTAAATTAGTAGATTTGAAATTAGTAAGATAGATTTCCCTCCATAAAGTGGGTGGGTCTCATCCAATTAGTTGAAAGTCTAAAGAGAACAACTGATTTCTCCCAAAGAAGAGCGAATTCTGCCAGCCGACTGCCTTTGGATTCAAACTGCAGCATCTACTCTTCAATTCTTCCTTGAGTCTCCAGCCTGTCTGCTTACCATGCAGGTTTTGAACTTGTCAGCCATGGCTATCACATGAGCCATGTCCTCAAAATAAATGAAATCAATCTCTCTTCTCTCTACAGATAAATATGTGTTTGTATATGAGTATCATATATATATGAATGTGTGCATATAAATACACACACACATATTGTGTTGGTTGTTTCTTGGAGAACCATAATTCATCTAACATTTATTCAATACTAATCATGGGTCTCATCAATAAATGCTATAGAAATATCATCTCATTTAATCTTTGTAACACATTCTATATAGAATATAGCCTCATTTTATAGGCAAGGAGACAGAAATCTAGAGATGTTAATTAAGTATTTGGCCAAGTTCACGCAGGTAATAAAGAGCAAAACTAGGATTCAAACTCAGACCTGTCTGACTCCCGGGTCCAAGATCTTAAGCAATCCATTATGTTGCCTTTAAAACTCACAGTAAGTACTACTTTGTCTCCAATTAGCTAAACAACCTCATTGTTAAAAGAATATATATATCTCTTCCATAATTGCAGTGAAATTAGGCTCCTTTTTTGTCTTAAATATCTTTTTATCTGCTGTCATTATCTATTTTCTGCTGTTAGAGAAGACCTGGTTAAGTAAAGACATTTGTTGCTCCTGAAATGGAAATAAATTTGTGTTAAAATTATGGCTAAGACCCTACCTCTGAGCCTGAGATAAAATCATTAATACAAACATCATATAATACTTCATTTCAGAGGATTTTCAAAATTGAATTTCACAACTGGAGTATATAAGAAAGCTGAACAATGCCCCAGTCATTAAAAGCGAAACACTGTATTTGCATTTGGGCTTGTTTGCTTTCTTGTTTATAGCTATTTATAACTTTTTAAAGGGGGTATGTTTTGAGGGCATTTAGCTGCCATGTAAAGAAACAAAGAGTTCACTCAATCTTAGTGTTATATCCAGGAATACAACAACTCTACCTATTTATATATAATCACATGAGGATATTTCATTAGACATAGGCATTTGACCTAGAAGTATAATTACTGGGTCAAAGTGTGTGGACTTCTTCAATGGCCTTATTGATATTTAAATGGTATTTTAAAAACACATTATACAATTTTTCTCCAAAATGATAATTATTACCATCATATATATGACTCAGCAATATGTGAGCCTATTTACCTTCTGCCCTCTTGTGCTTTGTATAGGTCCATGTAACTAGTCCTAGCCAATGTAAACAGAAATGACAAGTATCATTTCAGGCTAGAAGATTTAATGGCCAGTGTGAGGCCTTGTGGAGCACTTTTTCCTCTGCCTGGGGACTAATGAAGAACCATGTACAACAGAGCCCTAGCCAATGGACCCATGATGAACATGAACTGTGAGGGAGGAATGGATTTTTGTTATAAGATGCCTCTGAAACTTAAGGTTAGGTACTGCAGAATAACCTAGTTTGTCTTCACCACTATAATGGTTGTATAATTTATAATGCCACCAGCAAATTTTATTCAATTTAATTTTGTAACTACGTGTCATGTTATGATGTGATTAAAAAGTAATCTGCAGAATTCCAGTGCATAGACTCCCATCCAAATTCATCTCTTGATTTACCCATATGCCCAATGCTGACATTCATTTCTTAGGTGTTCTGAAAGAACTTTTATGCATATTTAAAAAATAAGTTTACATTCTTGTTTCCTTTTACTACAAAAGGCATTGTACTCTACAAACCTTTCTGCACCTTGTTTATTAATGTAATCAATTAATAAACATTAATGTAATCAATTAATGTACATTAATTAATGTAAATTGTGTAAGTACATATTATACATATATATGACTTCATCATACTTGTGCATTTGCATAGTACCATCTTGTATAAATTATTCTGAAAAAACCATTCTCCTATTGTTGGACAGATTATTCGTTGTTTTTTTTTTTTTGAGTTGGAGTCTCACTTTGTCACCCAGGCTGGAGTGCAGTGGCTGCTCCCGGCCACCGCAGCCTCGACCTGCTGGGCTCCAGCGATCCTTCCACCTCAGCCTTCCAAGTAGCTGGAATTACAGGCTCACGTTACCATGCCTGGCTAATTTTTTGATTTATTGTAGAGATAAGGTCTCGCTTGCCCAGGCGGGTCTCGAACCCGCGGGCTCAGGCAATCCACTCATCTCAGCCTCCCAAGGCGTGGGATTACAGGCTGAGCCACCCAGCCCGGCTGGACAGGTTATTCTTAATCCCCAGCCATTGCAACAATGATGTAATAAATAAACTTTATCTTGGATAATTTCACATATATGCAAGTATATTCTTTTTTTTTTTTTTTGAATAGAGGTTGACCTCACTCTGTCGCCCATGCTGGAGGACAGCGGCACGCTCACAGCCACCACAGCCTCGATCTGCTGGGCTCAGGTGATTCTTCCACCTCAACCTTCCGATTAGCTAGAACTACAGGCATGCACCACTATGCCTGGCTATTTATTTATTTATTTATTTGTTATAGAGGTGAGGTGTCACCAAGTTGACCAGACTGGTCTCGAACTCGTGGGCTCAGGCAATCCTCTCACCTTGGTCTCCCAATGTGCTGGGATTATAGACTTGATCCACTGTGCCCAGCCTGAAAGTATATTCTTAGGATACATTTCCAAAAATGGAATTGGTGTCTCAAAGGGTATAAACACTTGCAATTTGGATTGGTGTTATATTGCCCTGATATCACTTTGTGCCCCCACCAAGATTGTGTCTCCCTATAGCTGCATAAATTTTTAAAACATTAAAATGTTTTCTTTATAAAAGTCTGATATATTTCTTATTGAATTTTATTTCTAGATTTTTTTGGGTCATATTGTAAATGGAATATTTTCTTCTAATATATATTCTAATAAAGTATTTTATATATGAAGGCAATTGGTTTCTAAATTTTACATCCTATTAACGTACTGAATTCTTTTATTGCTTGTGGTAGTTTGAATTTTCCAGGTATGCAAATATATTGTCTGAAAATGGTGATAGTTTTCATTATTCTAATTACTTTTTCTTGTCTAATTTCAATGGCAAGTGCAATATAAAATCACTGTAGTGATGGTAGCCATGCTTGTTCTTTCCTGGAGTTACTTTATAGTGTTTCACTGTTAAGCATTATACTGGCATAGGGACAGAGATGTATCTAATCATATTAAGAATGTGTTCAACTTTTCCTATATTATTGTATTTTCTTTTATGAGTCCTTGATATTTACCAACTAGTCTTGCAGTGTGTGGCAGGGTTCTCTTTCCTAATAGTCTGTGTAAGATTTTTATTCTGATAATAATAAGTGAGATTAGTGTGTAGTTTTCATGTGTATAAGTGAATATAACAAATATTTACTTCAAAAAAATAATTTGGAAGATTTTGCATTTTTTTTAACTTCTTGGAAAGTTTTAATTCATTTGGAAATACTTTTTTTTATATTCAATATTTTTTATTATGATATTGTGGGGTACATTTAAGGGTTAGGTATACAAATATGCTTCGTTCAGGCACCCTTGTTGATAAGAGGTGTCTCCCCATCCCCAGACAGATATTTACTACCATTAATCCCATCACCATATCCCTCCGCCCCCATAGTTTCCCACCACTGTCAGTCATTTTCTTATGGTAATACGTTGGATGATCAAGGTCTACTATATGAGTGAGAACATGTGATACTCAGTTCTTTGTTTCTGTGAGAGGTCACTCAGTATTATAGACTCTAGTTCCCTCCAGGTTGCTGCGAAATTCATGATTTTGTTCTTTTTTATTGCTGCGTAGTATTCCATCATGTATATGTATCACATTTTTTTAATTCAGTCCTCTTTTGATGGACAGCATGGTTGCTTCCCGGTTCTTGCTACTGTGAACAATGCTGCGATAAACATACGTAAATCCACCTTTTAAAATTTATTTCTACTGCATCATTTCCACTGATCAAACTCAAGGTAAACTGGATAATCTGAAAAATCAAGAGATTATTTTAATAGGGACATCATGCTCAATATTTAAGGAAACCAATAGTTAAAGAAGAATGTTATAAAAGATCCATCTAAGCAAAACTAAAAATTAATATATTTTTATCTTGGTCTTCACAGGATTTTATGTTATAATCATTTTATTTATAAGCCAAGAATGTCATCAAATAGCTATAATTAATAATTTATAGCATAAAAGGATAAGACAGAACTGGCACCTGTGTTGACAACTGCTATTGCTTGTAGTACTTCTGCCTTAGGCTTGTTATTTCAAACCAAAGGATTTCATATTCTCTGCAACATTAACAGATTCCCCTAATGAAGCAATACAAACAGATATCTGTAAAATTTTGAAGAGATATCTAATAATACATTAAAATGTCTGAGTTAATAGCATTTGCAATGTTTTTCTTTATCCCTATTACTTTAACTGAATATTTCAACCTTGAAATTTAACTTCTCTCAATATTTCAGTCAGTCAATAGCCCATATAGGTATCACTCTAGCATTTTTGAAAGCACATACTACCTTAATACTCTTTTAAACTTGAGACTATAAGAATCATTGCAAAGCAAGATGTTACTAATGTAGATTCCATACTAAAAATCACAGGGGCAGAAAAATACTTCATTGAAGGCTGGAATAACAATTAAATATATAGGCCAGTAGGCTTATATCAAAGTAACATATCTATACCTCTAAGGAACAATATGGCAAAAGATACCTTGTATCAGATTAACACCACAAATTTCTTATACGGAATTGGTTTTAAATGTGATCTAATATAATAATAATAGTAATAAATGTGATCTAAATGTGGGGGAGAATCACAAATATTTGGCTAGAAGAAATCTCAGAAGACTGTCTAGTTCACTATGAACCACAGTTTTTGGTGTGGCTTACCTATTATAAAACCAGCCAGACCCCACTGGAGCAACATTCAACACATGATATATATGTATGTTATGGTTAACATTCAATGACAGGTGAATGTCGAAAATTAACATGAAAGGTTGACTCGTCGTCAATGTCAATAAAAATCTTGGATTATATTCAGTGTTGATGAAAAGGCAAGACAAATACTTTCACTACCTTCATTTCTATTTCTTTCTTGCTGGATGTGAAATGTCTAATTTACTAAGTCCATTATATGTAGAATCATGAAATTAAAGGTACGTGTGAACTTCCTTGAAAGACTGGCAGGGGAATTCAAGTTTAGTTTGAATATTGATGATCATTTTCTGGAAGAAATGCATGCATATATCCTCTAAGATAAATAATGGATTATAATATTGTCTCATAGGTATTATTGGTAAATGTTTATTTAAAATTTGACTTTGAACACCACTGCTTGAGCAAAGACTCCAATGTTATAGCCATTGTTTTTGTTTTTTGTTTTTTGAGTTGGAGTTTTATTCTATCGCCAAGGCTGGAGTGCAGTGGCAAGCTCACGGTCACCGCAGTCTCAACCTGCTAGGCTCAGGCGATCCTTCTGCCTCAGTCTTCCAAGTAACTGGAACTACAGATGTGTGCCACTAGGCCCAGCTAATATTTTGATTTATTGTAGAGATGAGGTCTCACCAAGTAGCCCAGGCTGATATTGAATCCCTGGGCTCAGGCAATCCTCTCGCCTCTGCCTCCCAAAGTGCTGGGAATACAGGCATGAGCCACAGAGCCATTGTATGCTGTATTATGCGCATGTGTGGTTTTTTTATAAAGCACTGAAAAATATCTTAAAATACCCATTTTATAGACAAAGGTCTAAAAAAAAAAGCCAGAGAAAGAAGTAGGTCATCCTTGGACTCACCAAGAATTAACAAATAAACTAGGAATGTAAGTCAGAGTACTTAAATACAGAACAGATTTTTCTGTTTTTCTAGTGTCAAAAGAAAACTGCTATCTTCTTTATTACTCATATCTGCATGGCTGTCTTAAATGCTGGTAACTTTATGTCTGATTTACACAGTGGTCTCGTAGTCAGCCAAAGTGATATGATCTGAACAATTAGAACATTGACAGCAGTCTAAACACTAAAGCATTTGATTCGGTGCTGTGTTATTACTTAAAAAAGTAAACCTCAAAAAATGCCATGGAAAACAAGAGTTCAGTTTCTTTAAAGTTCAGTTAAGTCAATCAACCTTAAAAACCTTGGAAACAAGCATTGGACATCTTGATAAGCATTTACTTCTTCAGCTCTGCAAATTTGGCATCCATATTGCTCTGCTTCTCTATCATTTCTTGCACCTCAGCCATCATTCTCTGGAACTCATCACCTAAAACCATAGACTCTATTATGGACATGGATGGAAAGGAAAAGGGGCATGACTGACTAAAAACAGTAGACTAAATTTATAAATGTATCTCTTTTATAGCACTAAGCAAAATATGCCTCATGATACAGTTATTACATACTATGTGAATACTTCTGGAGGGTTAGAAATATAGTCTTCCCCATACTTCCCCAAAAGTCCCAGGAAAATGCCATATACATAGTAGAACTGTAATAAATGTTTACCAAACTAGGCATGTGTTTTTGAGTAAATTTTACATATTAAGAACTGTGAAGGGGCAGCAAGAATGAATAAAGCATAGTTTCTATCCCTAAATAATTGAAAATATCCTACAGTAAGAATAAACATATGTATACAAAAACTTTAATTAAATAAAAAAAAATTTTATAAAAACATGTAGATGTGACTTAGACAAGCAGGGAAGAAAGTACATTAATTTAAAAATACACCCTCACACACATCTCATTTTGTTTATATTTGAGCTCTGACTCTCACCGAGTTCTTTCCTGTTGAAAGTGATTATGAGCAGCATTGGGGAAGAGGCTTCATCTCTTGTATAATCTGCAATGCTATTAATTCTCAGAAATAATTCCAAATACATTGTTGTTGCATTTTATAGGTCCACTGTGAAAAGAACATATTAAACTAGGTGAAGCACCATGGTGAGTTTCTATATTTTGATGAAGAATAATATCTATAACAACAATGTCATAATTATTTCCATAGGTGATGACTAAACAAGATTTAATGATTTGATTCTGCACTGTTTGGGTATGCTGACAAGATTCATTATCATTATGTTTAATAGGTCTTTAAAAAAGTCTTATTTATTCAGAATCTTATGATATAGGCACAACTAAATTTTTCATTCAAACAGTTAATGCAGATAACAGAAGTAACAATATTAAAACTTTGACAGAATAAAGCAACACATTACATTATAAATCACTCTAAATTGAAGCTTGTATTTTTGTGTCACTACTATGAATAAGTCTGGGTTTTGGCAAGTACAGAATTGCAGAATCTAAGCACCTCAAGTTGAAACTTGGGAAATATAAATAGGGACTTCCAAATTTGTTTTTACCAGATGTAAATGTGTCTAAGAAATAAGTTGATCTGTCAAAGATTCCTCATGGAGTTAGCAGATCAGGAAAGAAGGTTAGATATTTAGACACAAAAAGATGATGATCTATGAAAAGCAGTATGTAATAAATGGGAAATAAGCAACACAGATAAAAAATTTTACTAGAATTCAGAAGAGAAATTTGGAATGAATCAAATGTCTGTTTTGATTCTGTGATAATGAATAAGTTGCTTGTCATCTATTCAGCTCAGAACTTGGTCATCTCTTTTGTGGATGGCACATACCATTTCCCAAATACTCATTAAACCAATGGATGCAAAAGCTGGGAAGCAAATATAATAGAAAACGCATTTGAAGTTGTTTTATTCCATTAAAAAAACAGAAGAAAAATATATTTTAACTTGCACTAACTAATGGGATATGGGAACCATTATTGCCTATGTAGAAGCATTAAACTAAAATTAAATATTGACCAATTTTTATGTCTAGATGAGACCAACAAGATGAAGTGCTAAGTAGACTCAGGGATATTTGTACATCGCTCCCTTTCCCCCAGAATGACTGTTCTCAAACTACAAACCCAGATATCAAGACATTAATAGAGAGATTAAAAAGAATTGAGGAGAGACAAGAGGAAAATAAGAAGGAGTTGATAACTGAGATAACAGTAGTAAAGAAAACTGTGAATGAAATAAATAACAAACTGATAAGCATGGAAAGCAGAATTAGCCAAGCAGAAGAAAGAATCTCAGAGCTTGAGGACCAAAATATAGAACTATCTCAAACTGTCAAAAACAAAGAAAAGAAGGTTAAAAAGATAGAACAAAACCTTCAAGAGATGAGCGATTACTTCAAGAGGCCGCACCTAAGAGTTATTGGACTTCCTCAGGCAGAAAGAGAGACAGAGAGCACCCAGGAACAAACAGTCCATGAAATTATCAAAGAAAACTTCCCTCATCTCATCAATGATGCAAAAATTCAAACAAAAGAGATTCAGAGAACCCCTGCAAGACAAGAAATGAGAAGACGTACTCCCATTCACATAATAATTCACCTAAACAATGTAGGTATAAAAGAAAAAATCCTAAAGGCAGCAAGAGAAAAAGGTCAGACTACCTACCAGGGAAGACCAAATAGAATAACAGCAGATTTATTTACAGAAATCCTTCAAAGTTCTGAAAGATAAACAAGTTCAACCAAGAATAACCTACCTAGCCAAGCTAAGCTTCATCAGTGAGGGAGAATTAAAATCTTTCCCAGATATCCAATCCCTAAGAACATATGCTGCCACCAGACCACCTCTACAAAAAACACTTAAGAAAGTATTAAACACAGAAGAAAAGGAAAAAAGATCAACAATGTTCTTCACAAGAGCACAGGAAAAATATTAAAAACATACATGAAAGAACCCAAAAACCAAAAGAAAGACAACAACAAACAGGAACAACAACTCTAAAAGGACCTCATGACAGGGATCAACTCTCACATTTCAATAATTAGCCTGAATGTGAATGGACTAAATGCACCACTGAAAAGACATAGAATGGCAAAATGGATAAAATATCACCAGGCAACAATATATTGCCTCCAAGAAACTCATCTCACTAGAAAGGACAGTCCCAGACTCAAAGGAAGAGGATGGAAAGCAAAATTTCAGGCAAACGGAACACAAAAGAAAGGAGGAGTCATGATTTTAATCTCAGACAAAATACCCTTTAAGCTATCAAAAATTAAAAAAGATACAGAAGGCTACTACATAATGATAAAAGGTTCAAACCATCAACAAGAAATATCCATTCTAAACATATATACACCCAACATAAGAGTGCCAACTTTCATAAAGCAGCTTCTAGGTAAACTCAAAAAGATATTGATTCTAGCACTATCATAACTGGGGACTTTAATACCCCACTCACAACCCTAGACAGATCATCAGGACAAAAAATCAGCAACGAGGTCTGGAACCTCAATGTGACTCTTGACCAAAGGGATTTAATTGATACCTTCAGAACATTTCACCCAACGACCACAGAATATACATTCAACTCATCACCTCATGGAACATACTCTAAGATTGACCACATTCTTGGTCATAAATTAAGCATAAACAAATTTCAAAGATTGAAATTTTGCCATGCACCTTCTCGGACCACAGTGGAATAAAAATAAACATCAACACCAACAAGGCTAACCCAAAACCCACAAAGAAATGGACACTAAACAGCATGATGCTAAACATCTCCTGGGTCAATGATGAAATCAAACAGAGATAAAAAGATACCTGGAAACAAATGAAAATGAAGAAACATCTTACCAAAATCTCTGGGCTGCCATGAAAGCTGTAGTAAGAGCGGAATTCATATCTCTACAAATGCACATGAAGGAAATGGAAGGACCACAAATTAACAGCCTAACAAGTAACCTAAGGAAGCTGGAAAAGCAAGACAACCAAAACCCTAAATTCACCAGAAGAATCCAGATTAGCAAAACAAAAGCCCAAATCCGGAGCATAGAAGACTAAAAGATAATACAAAAAAATCAATGAAACAAAAAACTGGTTCTTTGAAAGAATAAACAATATCAATGGTCCCCTAGCTAGACGGACCAAGAAAAAGAGAGAAAAATCCCAAATAAACACAATCAGAAACACAAAAGATGAAGTCACATCTGACCCTGAAGAAATACAAGAGAACATTAGAGACTACTAGGTACACTTGTATGGAAAAAACTTGAAAACCTTAAGGAAATGAAGGACTTTCTGACATCACACAACCTGCCTAGGTTGAAAGGAGAAGAAATTGAGACCCTAAATAGACCAATAACAATCAAGGAAATTGACTACATAATAAAAAAACTACCTACAAAAAAAAGCCCTGGACCAGATGGCTTTCCAGCAGAATTCTACAAGACATTTAAGGAGGAGCTCACACCAATCCTACTGATGGTATTCCAGGTGATTGAGAAAGACGGAACTCTCCACAAATCATTTTATGAAGCTAACAACACATTGATACAAAGCCAGGTAAAGACCCAACAAAGAAAGAGAACTACAGGTCAATATCTCTGAGGAACACAGATGCTAAAATTCTCAACAAGATCCTAGCAAACCGGATTCAACAACACATCTCAAAAATCATCCATCGAGGCTTCCGGGTCAAGATGGCGACGACACAGGTGGAACTGTGAGATACTCCGATTGTGAGTTCCCCAAAAAGACTCTTGCTTCCCTTCCCCCACCCACTCATCCACAGCCAGACGCATCGGTCTGAGGCCCAGGGACCCTCGGTCCCACGCAGGGCCGGCTATTGTGTCCCTGGTTGCTCCCCCACTGGTAGGAAATCTCGAGTCTCAGCTCCCTCCTTGGTTACAAAATACCCAGACTCAGCCTCCGATCACCCGGGGAGGCTCTGGCCACCCGGCCATCAGAGAAACTGACTCCATCTCTGACTGAAATACGCTGGGAACAATCCAGGGCCACTTTTGCCAGAGCTTGGGAGCTTTGGAGGTCTGAATCCCAGAACTCTAACCCTGGATAGAGCACTAGCGGTGCGGTGCGCCTGGGACTCAAAGAGCGGAGAGGAAGGATCCACGAGGGTGAAAATATCACGTCAGCAGAGACTTGCGTTGCCCTGCCCACCTACAAGCAGGCTCCACCTCGGTTCCCAAGGAAACGTCACTAAACAGAAGACAAAGCCACTCCCCTGGGAACTAAGTAACAGCCATCTCAGATAACAGCTCAGAAGAAGAAATCCAAGCCTCAGTAAATGGAGCTCTCTGCATTGAAAATAAGGGGAGAGGCTAAAAAGCAGAGATGAACAGATTTTAGACACTCAGGAAAGATTCCAGAGCTAGTCTGGTTTTTTACTTTGACTTTTGATTTTATCACTTTGTTTGTTTTGCTCACTTCTCTTGGCTTATTGACTTACACCATCTGTTTGTGTTAGGCAAAACACATCAAAGACATGATTTTTTTTTTGGTCTGCATTTGTATAGCTACAAGTACTCTTTAGGGAATTGTCTTTATTCACTTCTCTCTGGCCTTGTGTCTCTTTTTCACTTCTTAGTTAGTATGTATGGTTGTCCTCCCTTTCACTCTTCTCTCTTTCTAACTTCCTATTGACCCCCCTTCCTCCATTACTTCGTTCTTTTGTCCCTCCTTTTGTTCCAGGTACCAAACCTACATTCTGCTGCACAGAAAGATTGTAAGACAGTGGGAAATA
>CAUYQG010013932.1:0-12379 GCA_963574415.1 Tarsius wallacei | reverse complement strand
CCCCCCCCCCCCCCCCCCCCCCGTGGTATGTGAATCTAAATCCTCATATACTAAAGTGTATACCTTAGGAAAAGGCCTAGAATTTCTTACTGTGACCTTTTCTTCACTTTGTTATCTTGCATTGGTGTTAATTTCTGTGTAACTCACTCTTTTCTACCTTAACAGGGTTGTTGGTACAGAAGAACGTATTCCTATTCCCCTCATGGATTACATCCTTAATGTGGTAAGAGTCAACATAGGGCAAACTGAATAAAGGTGTGTGTTTTTCTGGAAAATGTGTATGGTTATCAGAGTCCAGTATTTTCCATATTTATTTTCACCGGAGCCCTGAAAGTATGAAAGGGGAAATATGCAAACCTTTTGCTTTGGTTCTGTTAGACTGGTTTGCCACAAATTAGCCAACACCCTCCTCTCATTTTGTTCCCAGTTTTTTTTCATTGTTCCCATTCCTCACTGTAATCCAAACAGGGTGAGATTGGGTTTTGTTATGATGGTCTAGTACTGGCTAAGCACCCTAAATCCCAAAAGTTCCACGCTTTGAAACTTTGTGAGCAGCAGCATGACATTCAGTTACTCATTGGAACATTTTGGAATTGGAATTTTCGAATTTGGAATGCTTAACCTGTACTATATAATGCAAAATTCAAAAAAAACTCTTAAACACCCTAAGCATTTTGGATAAGGGGTACTCAACCTGTATTATGTTTTCTGGATGTGTGCAACATAAATTTTTTTCCCAGTACTTCCTGAGTGAAGAGTTTGAATTTTCCCAGAATTGTTTACCAGTAAGGCAAAGTTCTCTTAACATTTGCTCTAGCCTTTTTTTTTTTTTTTTTTTGAGTTGGAGTCTCACTCTGCCGCCCAGACTGGAGTGCAGTGGCACGCTTCCGGCCACCGCAGCCTCGACCTGCTGGGCTCTGGGGATCCTGCTGCCTCAGCCTTCCAAGTAACTGGAACTACAGGCACGCGCTACCACACCCGGCTAATTTTTTGATTTATTGTAGAGATGACATCTCGCCAAGTTGGCCAGGCGCATCATCTCACCTCAGCCTCCCAAAGCGCGGGATTACAGGCTGAGCCACGGAGCCCGGCTTGCTGTAGCCTATTAAGCACTTCTAAGACTTCAGACATGGTTCTCTTGTGCCTATATGTTTGTTGCCCACAGTTACTTTCTTACTCTTAAAGTATGCTTTGAGTTTTTGGGGAAATATTTGCCTCCGGGGAGAGGCACGCAAGGACTAAATTAGCAAATTAAGAGATGAGATCTGATTCTACTACAAATTCATAGTGTGGCCCTGAGCAAGTCACTTAACTTCTGTTATTTCAAATTATTTGACTTGTGGTTTGGTGGGAAAAGATTGGGAAGAGGTTGTAATTCTTTATTTCTTGGATGTTTTAGGGACCATGTCATACATCTGTCACTGTTTACCTGAGAAAACATTGATTTACCTGAGAAAACATTGATTTTTATGACTGCAAAGCTACCCCTATCCTTACTCCACGCTGGCCTTTTAGTTCCAAATGTCAGGCTCAAACTTAAAAAAAAATTTTTTTATTACCTAGATGAAATTTGTGGAATCTATTCTGAGCAACAATACAACAGATGACCACTGCCAGGAATTTGTGAATCAGAAAGGACTGTTGCCTTTGGTTACCATTTTGGGTCTTCCCAATCTGCCTATTGACTTTCCCACATCTGCTGCCTGTCAGGCTGTTGCAGGTGTCTGCAAATCCATATTGGTAAGATGCATCTGGCCAAATGTTTTCATTTCTTTGTAGAAATCAATTTTGTAATACTTCTTTATATATGTTTTTACTGTGGTCTCCCTTTAACTAAAAAATAATAAATGAATTTGTGTTATGTTCTACAAGTGAATTTTGTGATTAATACTTAGTGTTCCATGTTATTTCTCATTGAAAAGTCAAAGTATTTTTTTCTTTGTTCCTGAATTTGGTATGTAGTTCTAACTAACATTGTTTGAGTTTATTGGAGGGGAAAACATATCTCTAAAAAAGCTTTGTAGCTAGGTTTTATTACTGTATCATCTTTCTTTGTTATGGTTGCTTTTTAGCACTTTCTGGTATGCTTAGCTATGTATTTCCGTCCTCAAAATGAAGCTCCTTTATTTATTTTATTTTTCATAGAGATAAACTACACGTAGCATGAAATTTGCCATCTTTACTATTTTGAAATGTACAGTTCCATAGTGTTAAGTGTATTCCCATTGTTGTACATCAATCTCCAGAACTGTTTTCACGTTGCAGAAATAAAACTGTCCATTATACGACTACTCATCTCCTCCCCCAGCAACTGCCATTCTGCTTTTTGTCTCTAACTTTGACTACTCTAGGTGCCTTATATAAGTGTTGTTTTATAGACTGGCTTATTTCACTTAGCATAATGTCCTCAAGCTTCATCCATTTTGTAGCATGTGTCAGAATTTCCTTTTTAAGGCTGAGTAATATTCCATTGTATGTATATACTGTGTTTTGTTTATCCATTCATTTGTTGTTGGACACTTGGGTTGCCTCTGCCTTTTGTCTATTGTGAATAATGCTTCTATGAACATGGGTGTACAAATATCTTTTCAAGGCTGCTTTTAATTCTTTGGGGTATATACTCAGAAATGGAATAGCTGGGTCATATGCAAATTATGGGGTTTTGTTTTTGTTTTTTAGGAACCACCATATTATTTTCCATAGGGGCTATATCATTTTAGATTTACACTGGCAGTGAGCAAGAATTCTAATTTCTCCATATCCTCACCAACACTTATTTTTCTTCTTTCCTTTCCTTTTTTCCTTTCCCCTTTTATTTCCCCTTTCCTTTCCTTTCCTTTCCTTTCCTTCCTTTTTTTTTCTACAATAGCCATTCTAGTGAGTATGAAGTTGTATCTCATTTTGGTTTTGACAGGCATTTCCCTAATGATTAGTGATACTGTTAGCAGGGCATGGTGTCACACACCTGGGGTCCCAGTTGTTCTAGAGGCCAAAGCTGAGGGATCATCTGAGCGTAGGAGGTCAAGGCTGGGGTGAGCCATGGTTGTGCCACTGCACTCTGGCCTGGGCAATAGACTGAGACCCTGAGTCTAGATAGATGGATGGATGGATGATAGTAATATTAAGCATCTTTTCATGTGCTTGTTGGCCATGTGTATATCTTGGAGAAATGCCTATTCAAGTCCTTTGCTCTTTTTTAATCAAGTTGTTATTGAGTTGTAGGGGTTCTTTCTATATTTTGGATATTAATCCCTTATCAGATACATGATTTGTAGGTGTTTTTCCCATTCCGTGAGTTGTCTTTCTACACTGTTGATGGTGTTCTTTTGATGCACAAATGTTTAGTTTGATAAGAGGTCCAGTTTTATCTTTTTTGTCTTTGTTGCCTGTGCTTTTGGTGTCATATTCAAGAAATCATTGCCAAGTCCAGTCTTCTAGGAGTTTTATAATTTAGGTCTTTAATCCATATTGATTAGTTTTTTTAATACAGTGTAACTTAAGATTCACCTTCATCCTCTTGCATGTGTATATCCAGTTTTTCCAGCACTATTTGTTGAAGACTGTCCTTTGCCTTTGAATGGTCTTGGTATCCTTGCTGAGAGTCGTTTGGCCATATTTTTGAGCTTTCTATTCTATTCCATTCATCTTTATGTTTGTCTTGATTACTGTAATTTTTTAATAATGTTGGAAATTTAAAAGTATGAGACCTCCCAATTTTTCCCCCAAGTTTGTTTTGGCTATTTGGGGTCCCTTAAAATTCCATATGAAGTTTAAGAGGAATTTTTCTGTTTTTGAAAAAAATAAACATGCCAATGGGATTTTTTTGGACAGTGATTGCATTAAAATCAATTGATCTCCTTTATTACTGAGTTGTGCAGTAAGAGGTAACTTCTGCCAAAAATCAGAAATTCATTTACTTACAGACTTGGAAAGATCCCTAACTATGACTTAACTATTTTATGTTTTATTTTGCTTTATTCTTTGCAAATAATTGAATTAAATGTTCTTCATAAGAGAGAAAGAGGGGAAAGGATCTTTATACTACCTCTCAAATACTGTGTAAGGGTGGATAGAAAGGCTCATAATTTCTATTTTTGTCTGGCAAGTGATGGTATTTCACTGTCGGAGTTTTCTCCAGACTCAAAAAGAAATCGCAAGGGTCATATAATCCTTGCATTGTCTGATAAACAAATGGTCTAACTGATGCCTATCTCAGAATCATCTCCCTTGTTTTAGGCAGAGAATAACATTGTAATAGTGATTAGTTTCCGTGTTTTGGAACCTTGCCTAACATTGTGCACTGGGCACATGTGTGGTGGTAAAATTTGGGATTAATTTGACAACATAGAGTCCTTGCTATAACAGAATACCAGTTTGGCCATCATTTGTGTATTATTGGCTCACTGAGTTTGAAAGTAGTGTGTTGCTCTAGAAAGAGGTGTTGAGGTATGTCATACCTGGGCTCATATTTTGGCTTGCCATTTACCAGGTGAGGGACCTGAAATTTGGGAGACTTTCATTTAATAGTCACTTGCATTGTGACTATTAAAGACATGATGGTACTATATTAACACTTTAATTATTCTTCTTGTTTCAGACACTGTCACATGAACCCAAAGTCCTTCAGGAGGGTCTCCTTCAGTTGGACTCCATCCTCTCCTCCTTGGAACCCTTACACCGCCCCATTGAATCCCCTGGGGGCTCAGTGTTGTTGCGAGAATTGGCATGTGCTGGCAATGTTGCTGATGCTACCCTCTCAGCTCAGGCCACACCTTTGCTGCATGCACTCACTGCTGCCCATGCCTACATCATGATGTTTGTTCACACTTGCAGAGTTGGACAGGTAAAAATAATCTTGGGAGTGAACATACTGGTTTAAAGCCATTGAAATGCCTAGGACATACATTTGGCAGGTTGCTGTGCTTAGAAGCCGGTCCTCCTGGAGTAGCAACTGAAAGAATAGTGACATTTAGCATGAGATTTTTTGATAACCTCTACCATTTTGGTGGGCAATTTAGGTTCGTGCTTCAAGTTGCTATGTAGTTTCATTCTCCCTTGGGCTTTTTTTTTTCTTTGTTAGAAGTTTGGTAACCATATAATTTATTATGTGAAGTGGAATATCTTGAGAATGAAAGAGGTTGTTACATACCAGGCATTAATTGATCTATACCATTTATGTGGGCCAACTGGAATGTAATGTCATCCTTTTTAGTAGTTAAGCTTCAATCAGGTACTTATCTGGCTTATTATAAAGCGCATATAGGCTTTTTTATAAAGTGCATATAGGCCTGATAATGGGATGGCATAGAACATTTTACCTCAATTTAAATCAATAGTAATTAACAGATTACTAAAAATTTCCCTATTATCAAACCCTGTGCCTGCAATTCATAATCTCTGGTTCCAGAAAGAAAACATTTTTGTGTATGTGCTCTTAATTTTACTACCTTTATTCCTCAGGTAATTAATTGTAAATATTAACATTATAACAGTTTAACATCCTTGTTTTATGCTGTTGAGGAGGAGTATTTTCTCTGTCGCCTGTGGATCAATCAAATCAGAAATCAAAAGGCATGATTATAAACTATTTTGAAAATTAAATTATATAACAAAGCTTAGAGATTTATGTTGTTATGACTTTATTAAGTGAAATAAAACTAAAAATACTCAATTGAAGGAATTTGGGTATTTCCTGAAGTAAAGAAATTAGAGGGAAATAGCAGCAATACCCATCCCACCAAAAAAATTAGAAAGTAGTTCATGAATCTATAAAACCGTGTCTGTAATTCAGAAAAACAGGTTTTTTTTTATGATGCCTTTCATTTTACCAGAAGAAATAAGAAGGGTTCTTAGAGACCGTTTCTATGAAAGGATACCTTTTAGAACTGTATTCTTAAATGTGGACATTTTTGTGAAGTAGACAACTTTGTGAGAATAGCAGTGAAGGAAAAAAAGAATCCTTTATTCTTTGCAAACAGCTAAAGTTTATTTTGAATACATTTGTTCAGAGAATATCCCAGAGGTGAAATTTTTTCTGCTTTGATTGCAGAGTGAAATCCGTTCCATCTCCGTAAACCAGTGGGGCTCTCAGTTGGGTCTGAGTGTTCTGAGCAAGCTGAGCCAGTTATATTGTTCCCTGGTATGGGAAAGCACTGTTCTCCTCTCTCTGTGTACCCCAAACAGGTAAAAGAATGACAATCTCTCTTATTACTCTGTTAACTTTTCTGACAGAAAAACTAAGCTCGGTGAGCCTGAAGGTTAGATCAGGGATGGAAGGGTGTGGTAAAGAGTTTAGAGGTTTTCTTGTCTTTCCCACCAACTAGCCTGGGAACTTGCTGACAGATTGCAACATCTTATGCATCTTTGACTTAATATCCCAGTTATGCTGTGTCAGCATGGTGGGTGTTTAACATTTGTTCCTGTTGGTAGCAAGATATAAAAAATTGAGTTAGCAACTTTGTGGGGTGCTACCTTAGGAATTATAGATGCTTTATTACATTCAGGTGCACTTACCTGCTATAAGATGGATAGTGTCAGCCAAGCAAGGTAAAGATCATGTATAATATAAGAGGTGAGCTATCAGTTTTTTGGTTTTGTTGCTCATTGTTTCTCTTCTTGCAGCCTACCACCTGGGTGTGAATTTGGCCAGGCGGATATGCAGAAACTGGTTCCAAAGGATGAGAAGGCAGGTACGACCCAGGGCGGAAAAAGATCAGGTAACTCTAAGAAACTAAAATGTTAGTCATTAATTCTAAGTTCTATTCCTGTGTCTTTATAGGTTTATTCTGAAAATTGTTAGTTCTGTCCTCCATAGTCCTCAGTTTTCATCCTCTCACTGATTTTTGGTCGTTTCCTCTATAAAAAACATATACATAATGGGAAAAGTAGAAAATGTGTAGAAAGAAGAATCACCCATATTTCAACCATGAGAAGAACATTTTAGAAGTGTCAGCCGAATCTTTTTCTTTGAGGTTATTTGTGATTGTCTTAGATAAAACATTTACTGGATCTCTTTTTCACTTGAGTACCATGTAAAGGGACACAAACCAATCATTCCCTATTAAGTTTCTAATGTGCTATTTTTGAAAATGAGCATCTTCATATGTAGTTTTCTACAAATATAAAATTGATCCCTAGAATTCACTGTATCAAAGGGTATGGTGAGATTTTAATTTTTAATGTAAAAATCTCAATTTTTGTGTTGATTACATGTTGAAATAATTTGAGTTATATTAAGTAATATTTGAAATTCAGTCGATTTCACTTTGATTTTGAATTTTGCTACTACAAAAGTTGAAATTATTTATGTGGCTCACATTATTTATATTTCTACCAGATAGTAATTTAGAAAAGTGTTTTTATGGTATCTCACAGTGAAAATAATTGCAATAAGCAGAAATCATACGCAATTTTCTGACCCTTATCAACAAACCTAAAGTTAATCAAAGCAACTTTTTCATAAAATATTTTCTCCTGTGATCTATATCTAGGAAGAAATAAAAATTGATAAGCTACTAAGAAAACATTGAAAACAATTCTGTGTATAAAAATTTATGGGATACACTTAAAATTTGTACTGAAATAAGTAAGGAGAGAGAAATTTCTTTTTCTTTTCTTTTTTTTTTTCTAATTATTTTTTTTATAGAGAGAGTCTCGAACTCCTGGCCTCAAATGATCCTCTTGCTTTAGCCTTCCAAAGTGCTGGGATTATAGGTATGAGCCACTGCGCCCAGCCAGCCTAAAGAGGGAAATTTCCAAGGAAATATATGACAGCCGGTTATTAAGAGGGATGGAATAAAATTAATAAACTATACACAAACCTCTGACAAAATGAGAATCTCAAATTTAGTCCATGTATACCAAATTTAACTCAAGGAAATAAACTAATTTACTAAGGATTGAGAAATGAAATTAGATTCACCGTTAAAGAATTGCCTCTCCTAACAATTATTATTTGTTTTTTCCATCAGTTTTTTAAAATACATTATTCTGTTTCTATATAATATTAAGAACTTGATAACTTGTTTTATAAAGTTCACATGAAGCTCATTCTTACATGTAAGAGCACATACAAACCCCCCAAAAAGACACACCCCACATTCATATACAAATTGTCTTAAATGCTAGGAAAGAAAATTCTCCAGTGGTAATCTATGATGTCCAGTTTGAGTTTAATGAACTATATATAACATTCTGGCAGGGCATCCAGATTTACTGCATTCTCACACACACACACACACACACACACATACACACCCCCAGGCTAAGACTATTCACATGCTTTCATTTGAAGATATCAACATTAGCTACTTAGTAGACCTCTAGACATAGGAGCATATCATACAGTATTTTGGTGGTTTTTGTTTTTTCGATTTTAGGAAATCATGGGAATTTTAAGGAGTAACAAACATCATAGGTAGCTCTTTCTTGGGACTCTTCAGAACAGGGAACCAGATAAGTGCCGGCTCTGTATCATCTTATTACTCTTCTCTTATGTCTGCAGATGGAGAACAAGATGGGACAACTGGAAGTATGGATGCTTCTACCCAGGGCTTATTGGAAGGCATTGGGCTAGATGGTGACACACTGGCTCCCATGGAGACAGATGAACCCACTGCTTCAGACTCTAAGGGCAAATCTAAAATCACACCAGCCATGGCTGCCAGAATCAAGCAAATCAAGCCTTTGTTGTCAGGTGAGTAGTTGTCTTCTTTCCACTCCCTTTTCTGTCTTTCAGCAGCTTAGTCAGTCTTCAAATAGATTTGAGTTGGAAAGCCTATATTATTTTATTTAGCAAGTTTAAAACTTCTGTGACTCATTTTCAGGTGTGCCTTCTCAAGTGCCTACTATGTGACAGACAGGTTCTGTACTGGCTGTTAGGGATACAGAGATAAGAGAATCCCTTCCTGAGAGCCATGTCTACCTTCCCTTCTTTAATTTCTTCCCCCTACTTGATCTTCACTATTGCAGATAGCTTCTGGCCCTCCCATTTTACTAAAATGTCTCAGTAAGGTACCTATAGCCTCCCTGTGGCTAAGGCCACTGAATACTTTTCAGTTCCCTTCTCACTTGTCTGTTGCATGATCTCCTAGAAATACCCATCATCTCCTTCTAGAAATACTTTCTTCCCTTGGATTTTTGTTATTAAGCTGTCTTGATTTCTGTTTTGTTTTACTTTAGAATTGGGATTACATGTGAAGATTTGTCACATAGGCATATTGCATGAAGGTGAAGTTTAGGCTTCTGATGAGCCCACCTGCACCACCACCACCCCACCCCACCCTATCTCCCCCCCATGGGTGATCATGCATTCCCTCTTTTCCCTTCCCCCTTTAGCAGTGCCCAGTGTCTGTTTTCATCCTTGTGCCTATGTGTGCCCAGTGTTTACCACCCATGTATAAGTGAGAAAGATGTGGTATTCAGCCAGTTTTCTGTTTCTGTTATAATTCACTTAGAATGATGGCTTGTAGCTCCATTCATGTTGCTGTAAATGTCATGATTTTGTTCTTTTTGTGACTAGTATTCTATGGTGTTTTATTTACATTTTCTTTATCTGGTCCACCTTCAGTGAACCCCTGGGTTGGTTTCATGTTTTTGTCATTGTGAATAGTGCTGCAGTAAACATACTAGTGCAGGTATCTTTTTGGTAGAATGATTTATGCTTCTTTGGGTATATATCCAGAAGTGGAATTGCTTTAGTTATTTGAGAAATCTCCAAACTGCTTTCCCCGTGGGTTAAACTGGCTTACATTCCCACCAACAGTATATAGGCATTCCCTTTTTCTGTAGCCTCACCAACATGTTTGTTTGTTTTTTTAATAGTCATCCTGACCAGTGTGAAGTAGTATCTCATTGTAGTTTCATTTGCATTTCTCTGATAAGCAATGTTGAACATTTCTTTCTCTGTTTATTGGTTGCTTGTATGTCTTCCTTAAGAAGTGTCTGTTCATGTTCTTTGCCCACTTTTTAATGGGGTTATTTGTTCTTTTCCTGTAGATTCGTTTGAGTTCCTTATAGATTCTGGATATTAGGCCTTTGTCAGATGCGTAGTTTGCAAATATTTTTTCCCATTCTGTGGGTTGTCTGTTTATTTTCTTGATAGTTTCTTTTGCTGTGCAGAAACTTGTTAGCTTGATAAGGTCCCACCTGTCAATTTTAGTTTTTGTTGCATTTACTTTTGAGGACTTGGTCATGAATTAATTGTCTAAACCGATGTCCGGGAGAGTGTTCCCTAGGTTTTCTTCTAAGATTCTTATCGTTTAAGGTCTTACATTTAAGTCCTTGATCCATTTTGAGTTAATTGTTGTATATGGTGATAGTTAGAGGCCCAGTTTCATTCTTCTGCATATGGTTAACTGGTTTTTCCTGCATCATTCGTTGAATAGAGTGTCCTTTTTCCAAAATTTGTTTTTGTACACTGTGTCAAAGATTAGTTAGTTGGAGGCCAGTGATTTTACTTTCAGATTCTCTGTCCTGTTCCATTGGTCTATGTTGTCTGTTTTTGTACAAGTACTGTCCTGTTTTGGTTGCAGTAGCCTTGTAGTAAGGTTTGAAGTCTGGCAGTGTGATGCCACCAGCTTTGTTCCTTTTGCTTAGGTTTGCCTTCCCTATTTAGGCTCTCTCTCTTTTTTATTTTTATTTTTATGTTTTTGCTTCTGCATGAATTTAAGTATTGTCTTCTCTAGGTCTGTGAAAAATATTACTGGTAGTTTGAGAAGAGATTGTTTTGAATCTGTAGATTTCTTTGGTTAGTTATGGACATCTTAATAATATTGATTCTTCCAGTCCATGAACATAGGATGCTTTTCCTTTTGTTTGTGTCATCTTTGATTTGTTTAAGCAGTGTTGTAGTTCTCATTGTAAAGATTTTTCACCTCTTTGATTAGAAGTATTCTGAGGTATTTTTTCGGTGTGGCTATTATGAATAGGATTGTGTTTTTATTTGGTTATCAAACTGCTTGTTGTTGGTGTATAGAAATGCAACTGATTTTTGAGCACTGATTTTTATATCCCAAGACTTTACTGAAGTCATTTATCAGTGCTGGGAATTTTTTTGTGGGATCATTCGGGTTTTCTAAGTATAGAATCATCCTCTGTGAAGAGGAGTAATTTAACTGCCTCTTTTCCTGTCTGGGGACCTAATTTCTTTCCCTTGCCTGATTGCTCTGGCTAGGACTTCCAGTACTATGTTAAATAGGAGTGGTTTTCTTTATTTTCTTTTAACAGTCTGGCTGCTCCACCCAGTCTCCTCCCTTTTTCTGTCTCTTAAACATAGCTGGCAAGTGGCATGGTTTGGTAAGTGTTTTTATTAAACTCACTTTGGCAGCTTGATGGAGACTATATTTGCAGCATATGAAATTACATTAAGATGTGCACTGATCTGTTTTTGTCATCTTTTGCCCCTTAACGTAATGTCCGTGTTTGTGGAAACTATTTTGTTTGTTGCCACTTTCTAACATGTAAATATAGAGGAGAGTGAAGATATAATTCTTGGGAATCTAGGGCCCTGCCCAAAAGCAAACAAAAAATGGGCTTTGGTGTTTTCATTTGTTATCTTAAATTTTCATTAATTTTGTATTTTACTTCTCCACTTGTTTTCATTTAAAAATCTACCAATACTACTCCCCAAAATTGACCAGCCAAGAAGATTTTCATGTTTATTTCTCCTTGCTTTGTCATACACTTTGACCTTGGAGCATTTAGGGATTTCTGTGTGGGCCCAGTCCATGAGTTTGATGTCCATTTCTCTGTGGTTACTGGTCTTTTGTTTTCCTCTTGTCTTTGGAGTATCTTTGAGCCACTTTGTTGTCTGTTTATCTGAAAGCACTGTTGACAAAATGTAACCCTAATTTCATTAGGGTGAAACCCTAATGTTTTGATGCATTTTCCCATTGATTTAAATTCATTAGGTTTTCAGAGTCTGGGTATACCCAACTTCCAGCCAAGCAGTGTACATGCGTATCTGTAGCCTATTCCTTAATTAGGATTCAGAAATTTTAATTTGGATGTAATAGGAAGAAGAAAGGACTGTTTTTCTTACTGTGCTGTATACATTTCTATTAAGTTTGAGCAGGATATATGACCCCGGCTCAAGTAGAACCTATTTTTACACAGTGGGTTTATATACAAGACAGACATTTGACCCATCCCCGCTGCGCAATCAAATCTACATATAACATTTGACTCCTTAAAAACATAACTAATAGCAGTAAAGTAAGCTAGAGAAAAGAAAATGTTATTATGGAAATAAGGAAGACAAAATATATTTAGTGCTTATTCAGTGGAAGTGGATCATCATAAAGGTCTTCCTCCTCAT
Organism: Tarsius wallacei; assembly: GCA_963574415.1. NCBI lineage: Eukaryota > Metazoa > Chordata > Mammalia > Primates > Tarsiidae > Tarsius > Tarsius wallacei. The sequence continues at coordinate 63 of CAUYQG010013932.1, read as the reverse complement.
CTTCATGTTGAGTGGGCTAAGGAGGAAAGGGAAGGGAAAGGACTAGTCTTGCTGTCTTGGGGT
>CAUYQG010013931.1:0-18207 GCA_963574415.1 Tarsius wallacei | reverse complement strand
AAAATGTGGTACATATATATGATGGAATACTTTGCAGCCATAAAAATGAACAAAATCATGAATTTCGCAGCAACTTGGATGGAACTAGAGTATAATACTGAGTGATCTCTCACAGAAACAAAGATCTGAGTATCACATGTTCTCACTCATATTGTGGACCTTGAACATTTATTGTAATACTATAAGAAAAAGATTGACAGTGGTGGGAAACTATGGGGGATAGGAAGGGGAAGGGAGGTGGGATTAACAGTAGTCAATATCTGTCTGGGGATGGGGAGACACCCCTTATCAACAAGGGTGCCTGAATGATGCATATTTGTATACCTAACCCTCTACTGTACCCCACAATTTTAAAATAAAAAATATTGATTTAAAAATAAATAAATAAATAAATAAACATGCAAAAGACAGTTGGATGCCTATACACCAACAACAAGCAGGCAGAGAACCAAATAAAAAGTGCAATCCCATTCACAATAGCCACAAAAAAAATGAAATACCTTGGCATCTCCCTAACCAGAGAAGTGAAAGACCTTTACAATGAGAACTACAAAACGCTGCTCAAAGAAATCCAAGAAGACACCAACAAATGGAAAAATATTCCATGCTCACGGATAGGAAGAATCAACATTGTTAAAATGTCCATCCTACCAAAGGCAATCTATAGATTCAATGCAATACCAATACAGTTACCAATGTCATTCTTCCCAGACCTGGAAAGACAATACAGAAATTCATATGGAAACATAAATAACCATGAATAGTCAAAACAATCCTTAGCAAAAAAAACAATGCAGGAGGTATCACATTTCCAGACTTCAAACTTTACTATAAGGCTACAGTAATAAAAACAGCCTGGTATTGGTACAAGAACAGGCACATAGACCAATGGAACAGGATACAGATTCTGGAAGCAAAGCCCCAATTCCTCAACCAACTCATCTTTGACAAAGCCTCCAACAACAATCACTGAGGATAGGAGAACCTATTCAGTAAACGGTGCTGGGAAAACTGGCTGACCACATGTAGAAGATTGAAACAGAAACCCTACCTATCACCATACACAAAAATTAACTCTAAATGGATCAAAGACCTAAATGTAAAACCTCAAACTATAAGAATCTTAGAAAATGCAAGGAGACCCCCCTTATGGAAATTGGAACTGGGAACCAGTTCCTATTCAGAACCCTAAAGGCCAATACCTTAAGAAATAAGATAGACAAGTGGGACCTCATCAAACTAGCGAGCTTCTGCAAAGCAAAAGAAACCATCAAGAGAGCAGGGAGATAGCCCACAGAATGGGAAAAAAATATTTGCCAACTGTATATCTGACAAAGGCCTAACGTCTAGAATCTACAAGTGCGGAGGCTCAGCCTCCGTAGAGCAGGGCCTGTGGTGGGGGAAGGGAATGAGAAAAGAAAGACAAAGAACAGTGGGATTGGGAGGTCTCTCTCAATAGGTGAGAGCAAGTTTATTCTCATAGCATTTTTTTTTTATGTAGGGCAAAACTACATAAACAAGAAATATTTTAATGTTAGCATCAGCTGAGAAAAAGTTAATGTTTATGACTTTCTCGGCAAGCTTACTATAGCACTGACATCTTTGTTTCTTGTGAGTCAGAGCAAAACCATTAACATCTGTGTTCTTTGAAGTTCTGAGTAAAGTTATTATTGAAGCAGGCTACATCCAGCCTATGCAGACTAGAGGTCATACCACTTGAATTCTACTAAATCAACATTCCCAGGGGCAAACATCGAGGGAAGGAGATACTGGCCAAGCTCCTGTTGGAGCCAGTCCAGGAACATAAGGACCTTGTCAAGCTTGTGTTTTTTTAAGACATAAGGACCTTGTCAGCTTATGCCTTTTGTCTCCTTCATACAAGGTACTCAAACGTGCCAAAAGGGAAAAGCAAACAGCCCCATTCAAAAGTGGGCAAAAGACATGAAAAGGCACTTCTCAGAAGAATATATACAGGCAGCTAACAGACACATGAAAAAGTGCTCAGCCACACTCATCATCAGAGAAATGCAAATCAAAAACCACATTGAGATACCACCTAACCCCAGTAAGAATGGCCATCACTAATAAAACAAACAACAGATGCTGGCAAGGATGTGGAGAAAAAGGAATGCTTCTACACTGCTGGTGGGAATACAAACTAGTGCAACCTCTTTGGAAGACAGTGTGGCGATTTCTGAAAGAACTAGAAATTGACCTTCCATATGACCCAGCAACTTCCCTATTGGAAATATACCTGGAGGAACTCAAATCACTCTACAAAAAAGATACCTGCACATGTATGTTTGTTGCAGCTCTGTTCACAATAGCAAAAACATGGAACCAACCATGCTGCCCATCGAAGCTGGACTGGATAAAAAAAAAATGTGGTGCATATACACAATGGAATTATTATGCGGCCATAAAGAAGGACAAATATATGGACTTTGCAGCAACTTGGATGGATTTGAGTTGATCATACTCATGATTTATTACAGAAACAAACAGTAGTGGAAAACTGTCGGGGGCGGGAGTGGGATTGGCAGTTGAGGGAAACTGCTAGGGGAGGGATGGGCATACCACATCAACAAGGGTACCTGCATGTTCAATGTTTATAAACCTAACCCTGAAATGTACCCCACATCTTTATAATAAAAGTTAAGAAAAAAAGGCAGAAAAAATAAAAAAAAAGAAAGATACACAAAGACTGTGACTTCCACCTTGGATGTACGTGCACCGATGTCTGTCTCTGTCTCTCTCCCTCTCTCTTTTTCATGACTTCCTTGGGGGAAACCAACTTCCGTGTTCTAAGGTCACTCTGGCCGCCTATGGGGAGCCCCACACAATGAGGAATGAAAGCCTGCCGGTAACCACATGAGTAAGTTTAGACGGGGATGTTATCAGTCCTGCCACTGGCCATGTGAGTGAGCCTGGCAGTCCACATTCTTCCAGTCAAGCCTGGAGCTGATTGTGGCTCTGGCCAACATCTTCACTGCAACCTCATGACAGATGCTAAGCCAAAACTACCCAGTTAAGCTACTCCCATATTCCTGACTTGCAAAGACTATGAGAAGGTGTTACGCTTGGTATAATTTGTTACACAGCAGCAGCTAACGATAACATGCGATACAAATAAGCTTTGGTGGGGAAGGGGAAGGGCCAGAAATAAGCCCTGGTCTCCAAACCCAGGAGTGTGACTTTTGATTTGCATGATATTGGACAGGGTAACACAGCTCCTCTAAGGCTTATTTCTTACAACAAAGATTTTAACCAGAATTTCCAAGGCTCCTCTAGAACGAGGCAGCTCTAATCTCGTTGCAAGAAAAGACGACCACTGGAACAGTCCAGCGTTGAGGACTGCCTTTTAGAGCCCTTTTGGTGGAGAAGAGTGTAGACAGTCAGGGCTGACCCACACCAAGAGTTTTCTCACACTGGGTGGGAAATATAAGCAGAAAGCATGTAGCAGACACTCAGATAATATCATTTCAGTCAATGTCATTTCACTGTACTGTAAGGGAGGAAAAAAATTGGTTGCCAGCCAGGGTCATGTTTGGGCGGAGTTGGTAGGTTCTCCCCAGGTCTGTGTGGGTTTTCTCCAAGTACTCCAGTTTACTCTCCCATCCCAAGGATGTGCCTGTAGGTCAATCAGTGTGTCTGCATGGTCTGCATGGTGAGTGAGCGCGGGTGTGGGTGTGAGTGTGTCCTGTGATGGGGTAACGACCTGTCCAGGCCTAGTTCCAACCTGTGCCCTGAACTGCCAGGAGGGGTTCCCGCCACCCAAGACCCTGAACTGAAATGGGTGGGTGGATTGGAAACTGAAGGAATGAATGCATGCAAATTATCATCTAATAAAAAAGTTGTAAAGTAGCTGACAATATACAGATACTTGACATTAAGTGATGTGGCCCCAAAGCACTCACAGAGTCTGACATACTCCTGTTGCTTGTTTTTGAGTCGCCTGGTGAGAGCAGCTGCTCCTGAAAATGTCCACTTTGCAAACATTTATTCCTTGATTTAACCCACCACCATTATGTCCACCATCACTCACTAATTCAAAACAATTGGGTCAATAATAATCTTGTTTGTATTCATCTTTCTCACATGTAGGAATGGCTCATACTCACTTCAGTTTTAATATTAGAAGTACGCTGGGTCTTTATTTAGAAGTTTGGCAATGTTTTTGTGGCCAGAAATATGCTGAAGAATTTAACTCTTGTTTATGTCAGTCTGCGGTAAAATTGGATTCATTAGTTTTGCTTAAAATGGGCCAAGCACAGTGGCTTATGCCTATAATCCCAGCACTTTGGGAGGCTGAGGTGAGAGGACGGCCTGAGCCCACGGGTTCAAAATCAGTCTGGGCAACATGGCGAGACCTCGTCTCTACAATAAATCAAAAAGTTAGCTGGGCATGGTGGTGCAAGCCTGTGGCTCCAGCTACTTGGAAGGCAGAGGCGGGAGGATCACCTGAGCCCAGCGGGTCGAGGTTGCAGTGGCTGTGAGCAAGCCACTGCACTCCAGCTCGGGCGACAGAGTGAGACTCCGACTCAAAAAAATAAAATAAAATGAAGGTTGAAGTTTTCAAGAATCCTATCCACGACAGTAGGTGAGGACTTAAAATACATGGTTCTTTCAACTCTTATACTAGATTTCTTACACTAGCTTTAGTAAAACAGAGACAATGCCCCCCAATTTTTTTAAAAAGGAGGAATCACGTATGTGAGCAATTTAGGTAAAATACGTTCTCATATATTTTGAATCAGTACCCTCTTTTATAGGACTCTACCTGTAAATAATTTACATAAGAACCCAAAGATACATATGCATTTGCTGCAGAATGCTTTTGGTAATGGCAAAAATTAGAGAATATCTAAGTGGACATCAGTGAGGGTGTGTTTCGTCACAGAAGGATGGTCATAATCTATCTTAAATCTTTAAAAAAGTAAAGGTTTTCCTAGGGATCTTAAACTTGGGCATACGTTGGAATCACAAGAGAGTTAAGATTTGTGTTTGTTCTTTAATTCTGACGCTCAGGCCAATTTTCCCAGCTAAATTTTTTTTATTTGGAAAAAATTGTTTATTTAGAAAGTAGATCAGAGATAGAGAGGGTAGATTCAGCTTGCCAAGTTTGGAGAGGGGCCCATACACTTAATTAAAGAGTGGCCACTTCCAGCTAATTAAGTCAGAATCTCTGAAGGTGAGACTGTGGCATCAGTATAGTTTTAAAACTTACCAGGTGATTCCAGTGTATAGCCCAAGTTGAGAACCACTCCTAGTATGGTCTTGAGTTGCCAAAAAAAAAAAAAAAAAAAGGCCCACTGTTGTGTGTATACTTGTCCATATGTGGGAAAAGAAGCAAAAGGAAACAAAAGACAGTAAGGATTAGAATGAAGAGGAAATTTTACTCAGTACACCTGTTTACAAAAAATATATATGCTACTGTAATTTAAAAGGTCAGTAGGAAAGAAACTATCTCACAAATTCCTCAATAGCTACAGGATCTGGAAGAACAAAGATAGTTATTACTATTTGGCCTCAGTTTGCATCTTTAGAAGTTGTTAAAGCTTTCACTACGAAATGACAAACAATTGGTTAAAAAGTAAACAACTGTTTAATCAAAGACTACAGAGACAACTATTTAATCAACACTATGGAAGACCACTGTTGTCACTGATTTTATTTCCTTAATAGCTTATTTTTCCTCTAATAATAATGACATAAAGATATAACCCAGAACCCTTCATTGGAAGAAAAAGCAATAAAATACGCATCGAATTTAGAATCTGGAATGGATATTAAAGCTGAAACAATTTAGCCCTTCTTTTAAGTTATAAGAAAACTGACACTCACCGAATAAAATAGTTTGTGAGGGATTAATACAATGACTTATGAATAACGGTCTACTGATATTCTTAGTATATAATAATGCTATACAATAAGGATGTATTGCCCATGTTTCAAGGATGTTTATGTACATGGCAGGGAAGCACAGGGGAGATATTTGTCCAAAGGAAACCCATCTGATTCTTCCTGTTAGCATAATGCCAACTTTAATCAACAATTTATGAATCATCCAAGGAAAATATATTATGTAAGAGCCGAAATATTCTTATATATTTAAATGTCAAACATCAGGGGAAACTAATAAAGATGACAAATGGTTTGTGTTATAATGTTTACTAGGAAAGATTCCTGTGTCTAATATCTGTTTGAGTTCATTTGGAATTTCTTTAGGTACTCATCCACTATTTGTCTATCTTTGCTTAGCTTCCTCACAATGCTACAGTTTTGTAAACAGTAGTAGTGCGAACCAAATGAAAATTGCAAAAGCGTAATTACAGCTGGATGAGGCTGTGAAGCACTCACTCTGAGTTTTCACCTGAGAGTGTTTCGGATGAATGGCCTCATCCATCAATATTTATTGAACACCCACAGGGTGCACGGTACGGCCTGGGCGGCAGACAATAAAAGCATCTGTAGTTGTGCAGAACTCCCTTCTTCTCAAAAGTGGTGGAAACCCGCCAAAAACCTAGCGCGGTAGGTGGGAAAATGTGTCCCCCACCACCCATTTGAATACCAATTGTCATGGAACAGGTTTCCTTCCAAAAATTAGCCTTCGGTGGAAAAAGGAGATGGTTCTACTGTGAGAATACTGATGTCAGAAGGAAAACAACTATGCTCTTCAACAGTTTTCTACCTCTTAGAAAAGTTTATTGTTTTATTTTTCTAAAAGAGAAAACTATGCCAGGTTTTTGTTTTTTTTTTTTTTTCTTGTAAATGGCTCAAATTCACATTATTTTTTAATTTTGGAAAATTAAAAAAAGACATAGACATTTGACCTCCCTCACTCCCAATCCAAGGATACTGGTAATGGCATACTGACAGACATCCAAAAGATTTTTTAGAGGGGACATTTAGATAAAAAATAAGAAGCGGCCGGCCAGATATTAATGTGTGAAGATATCTATGATTAAAAGCGGTTTGTTTCAAAGTACCTTCTCCATTTGGCATGACAGTGTAATAAGGGAAAGAAGATCAACTGTCTACTCTAACCCGACAAAATAATTAGAAAAAATGAGGGAATTTCTTCCAAGAATGAAAAAATATATGCTATGAGCTTTGTCTATTTCCTATTCAAGGGCAATTCATTTTTCTATCATAAAATAGGATCTCTCTGAACTGTGTAATATGGGAGATTTAGTGAGTATTAGACATTGGAGCAGTCAGTCCCTCACTCTAGAGAATTCATTGAGAAGCTTTCACTAAATGCAAAATCTTACACTTTAGACCAAACTCAGAGAAAATCTAAAGAGATTTATTTGTTAGTCATTTTTTAATTGAATACTTTCATGAAAAATATATATATATACCTTTTAAATAATGTATGTTTCACTGATTATTTTGTAGTCTTTTCCTTAAAGTGTTCATGCATTAATGGGCAAAAACTTTAAATATACAAACTCAGCCGAAAGGCAAAACACAACAGAAACCCGAAAACGTGAAGATTTAATCAGCATTCACTGAACCGAATACAAATTCAAACCCCTTCCATTCCAACTAAATACATTGGTTTAAATACATAATCTTCTTTATTATAATTTTCCTAGTCATTTACCAAATTTTTCCCATTATAGAGGAAAATCAGGAATGTGTGTCCGTGTACACGCAATACTAAAGATCATCACTGTACTTTTTGAAATTTCTAGAATTTAGAATCAAAAACAGTGTTTTTATTCATTTATATATCAACTAGCAGTGCTTTATCTTCATGGTAAAACATAAGATCTATCTATTTCCCATCAGAGACAGGCGACAAGTATAAGTCAGAGTAGTAAAGTGACACAGACTTAAAATAAGTATTCAGCAAGAGCTAAAGACCTTATAAATTTCCAATATAAATCCCTTTGATTTGTCACTTCAAGATTTGTGGGATAGGAATAGGGATTAGGTATTTGTTTTACGCATGAAAAAATTACGCAAAGTTCCAAAGTCCAAAAGGAAAAAACAAATGCCTAAAAGATAATTATGAAAGAACACTGTCTTCAAATTGCATGGACATATGTTCAATTTCAAGAACCCAATTATACTTGAGATGATCAAACTAGCACCCACAGTTGTGAGTTATGTCTGCTTAAAAACGCCAATTCAGACGTCAGTCATTTCCTAACATCAACCGGCAAGCCAGCCCGAACCAGAGGACCTCAATCAGACCCCAAGCATCTCCGTTTACCAAAACAAGCAAAGCTGGATCATAAACCAAATAAATGGGTTGTTATAAAACAGTGCTTTGCCAACTACTATTAGCAAATATCAGATTGTAAGAACTACTAACCACCAAAAAATTACAAATCACCAAAAAAAAAAAAAAAAACTCCTTGATGCCAGAATTATTTACACCTTACTCTTTTTCTCTCTGATTCTTTTTGACGATTTTAGTTTCTATTGTTATGAATTCAGGTTCACTAACCATTTCTTCTGTGATATCAGCTGTTCACTCATCCTATTTTTCACCTCAGATGTTGTAGTTTTTAATCTCAAGAAATCCAACCTAGGTTTGTTGTTTTTTTTTAAATATATATTTGCATGTCACAACTTTTTCAAACATAAAGGGTTACAGTTAAAAACCTGTTTCAATGTTCTTGTCTGATAACTCTAATGTGTGTTAATTATGTGTTAATTTCAATTGATTGATTAATTTTCATGGTTATGGGTATGATTTTTCTGTTTCTTTGCAGGCCTGGCAGTTTTTTATTAGATGCCAGATATTGTTAATTTTATTTTAGGGGTATTGGATATTTTTGTGTTCCTATGAATAGTCTCGCTTTTTGTTCTGGGGTACGGTTAAGATTCTCGGAAACATTTTGATCCTCTTGAGTCTGGCTTTAACAATCCGTTTGTTAGGACCAGCTCAGAGTTTAGTTTAAAGTCAATTTTTCCCCATGTCAGAAGCAGAGCTTTGTGAATACTCTACTGGATGCCCCCCAGAATTAAGGAGCTTTCCTCACTAGTCAGTGAGAGAAGACACTATTCCCAGCCCTGTGCAAGCTACAGTGATTCTGTTCCCTAATCGTCTCATACGGTTCTTTTCACAGCCGTTGGTAGTTTCTTCACACGCATTTGCTGGTCAGCACTCTGCTGCCTACCAGGGGGTGCCTCTGTAGATCTCAAGAGTTCTCTCTGTACAGCCATCTATCCGAGCACTCTGTCTTGCCAAGTCTAGCTGCCTCAGTCTCCCCAGACCCTCAGCTCCGTCTCCCAACTCAGGGAGACTGCCAGGTTTCCACTGATTCCCTTCCACTATCCTCATCTCTAGAAACGCCCTGAAGGCAGCGAGCTAGGGCAACCACCGCCTTGCGTGTTGGTTTCTCACCACTCACCCCTTCGTGACCTGACGTCTGCTCTCTTGAGGATCCCTGGTCCGTGTGTTTGGTCTGTGTGATGACCCGTTCCAGGCGGGGGAACACATCGGTCCCTATCCTATCCCACTGGCTCAGAGCTGAAGTCAGAATTATCTTGTCACAACACAAATCTGACCGTGTACATCTCCTGTTTAAAACACTTCATTGAATTCCCATCACGACGACAAATTTCAAGCTCTTTACATTGATTCAGAAATTGACTTCATAATTTAGACCTGGTCTACATTTCTGGCCAATCTTGCCACTCGCGTATAATAACCATACTTCAAAATAAAATAATTGCAGTTTCAAATATACAAACCCTTTTGTTGCACTCCCACATGCAATTCCTTCTGTCTAGAACTCTCCTCCCTGCCTTGGTTGCCGAGAAAGTCTCAGGCACTTGTGACTGATCGATACAAACGCAACGTTTCTGTGGCTCCCTCCTTCCACGACACACTTCCGGCCACATTCTCCCTTGCCCCTTCACCCCTTGCTCACAGGAACCCGTTAGTTCCACCTCTATTATGGTGTCCGTTACTTTACACCATAACTATTCATTTAAACATGAATTTACCCACCTCAGAAAAAAGCTCCTCAGACACTTGAGTTTTCTCATTTGTAAAATGGCGATAACGTAGGGTATCAAAAAGTCGGGGCACCTAGAATAAAGTTATCTTCACTGGTAGGATAGCTGCATTTTCAACTAATCGACTTTTCATGAACGTCCAGATACCTTTTTAAGATAGCATATCTTTTTTTAACAAAATTGGGCTTAATTGCCAATTTGAAAAACATAATAAAAGCACTACAGGGAAAATCCTAACACATGAAAGACCTCAGTGCCTTCAGGATGGCGGAAGATTAGAGACCACAGCAGAGAGTTGACAAGACGAAGAAACAACAGGGAGCCTTAGAGAGTACCATAAGGATTTATCATTTAACATAAATGCAACAAGATTACATAAGGATGCATGTGAAAAAAAAAAAAAGACTTCAAAGGGTGAAATGCATTAGAAGTAAGCAGGAATTCAGCTGTTGATTACACAAATATTTCATTATTTTGTGGCATATTTTCAATTAGAAATACAATGAACCCAAAGTCCCTCTCACCCTGGATTAGGGGTGGGAAATAGAAGGGGGCAATTTTTAACATGAATCACATCAGCTGCTAGATCCAGTGATGCCTTAAAGGAAGTCAACACTCTAACGTTCGTAGAATGAGCTTCTAATCAATGGCCTAGGTTGACATTTAAAATAATACACAGCCAAAAAGAAGGCATATACTTCAGAGCAAGCAGCAGAAGGTGAGCCATGATTTTAAAAACAGCATTTCAGGGCGGAGTCTTTTTTCTGATAGCGTCTGTTTAAGCTTTGTTTACTTTCTCAGTAAGAATAAAGGCCTTGGGCAACATTTAATTAAAACGCTCCCTAAGCTTCCATGCTTCCTGAGGCAGTGAGATTGAAGACACTGCCTAGCCTTCTCATTGTGGACTGCGAAAGGAACAAGAATGGATGACTTTGAACTTCCTACACGATATGTGGCAGAAAGCCACATCCCTGGAAAGGCCAGTTAGAGGAGATGCCCTATGTAGGTGCGGAATATATAAATGGATTGGATTCAGGGCAAAAATTTGGAAAGGCCTCATTTACGTGTCCTCTCTGTTATCTCAATTATAAACCTCTAAGATTCAATAACTTACAGGAGCAAAGGATTATATCGGTGGTATCTTAATTATTATTTATACAAATAGCATGGTGTGCCATTTAGGTTGGACAAGCCCTCTATTCTGGCAGTAAGGTTCGTGAAGACTGAATTTGCTTAGGAAACGCTTAATGTGTTGAAAAGTATGAGTTAAAACTTACAGATTTGGTTTTGTATCATTTTTATTGTTTGAGGTTGAGTTGTATTTTTTGTGTTTCTTAAATTTTGGAGGGTGGGTGTCCCTCTCTGTTGCCCAGTCTGGTCTTGAACTCCTGGCCTCAAGCAACCCTCCCACCTCATCAACTCCAAATACTGGAATTATAGGCATGAGCCACCGCACCTAGCCTATTTGATTTTTTTACAGTAGACAATAGCAAATGTTCACACAGACCATCACAGGCTGTCCTTGGTTCGATAACTGGAAAGAATTAAAGGTACCAGGGCAGAAGAGTGTAAAAACTGCACTCTGATGGGAGGACAGTGAAATATTAAGACCGGACTCTGGCATAGGCCATAAAACTGTACTGAGGCTCAGTTTGCTATGGATAAAATGAGATGTTGCCAAAACTGAATGAGATGCTACAGAGAATACGGATTTAACAGCATTGTTGCAATGATGGTGAGAATCCAAGATGCTCTGTGAGATTATTCCTCTGGTTATATGTGATAACCACAAAAAAAGGAGAGGTGAGAGGCAAGGACTTCCTTTAGGACAAATACGTTTAAATGGACAGAATAGGCTTTTATTGTTGAAAAATAAGTCCTACCCTCTAAATTATCATTTATTTTTTTGTTTTGTTTTTTGTTTTTTTGTGGGTTTTTTTTGAGTTGGAGTCTCACTCTGTCACCCAGGCTGGAGTGCAGTGGCCGCTCCCAGTCACTGCAGCCTTGACCTCCTGGGCTCTGGCGATCCTTCCGCCTCAGCCTTCCGAGTAGCTGGAACTACAGGCGTGTGCTACCACACCCGGCTAATTTTTTGATTTATTATAGAGATGAGGTCTCGCCAAGTTGCCCAGGCGGGTCTCGAACCCGCAGGCTCAGGCAGTCCACTCACCTCAGCCTCCCAAGGCGTGGGATTACAGGCTGAGCCACCGAGCCCGGCTGAAATGGAACTTTCTACTCACTCTGCAGTTAGACCTAGCAAGTAGCAATGACAGGCCTGAAGTCACAAGAGCCCAATTCCATAACCATGGGATTTGCTTCCTGTCAGGCCTCTTCTGCAGGGGATGAGCCAGACCTACTTACTGCTTGGGGTCCCCAAGTGAGGGATGGTGATGTCCTTTAAGGCCAGGCAGGAGCCAAGTAGCGCAGGACAGGTATGAGGGTACCAAGAACCCCAAGAACTGCCCTGTGGACCCTGACTACATGGACAGGAGAAGGAAAAGGGAGTTCAAACATCTCCCCCACCCGCCATGGGCCTTCACCTTTGACATCTTTGGCTTCCACAGAGTTCCTTCCTAAAAACCTCTCCTTCCAGTCACTGGATAGCAGCTTCTCGATGGCCGGCACCACTGGAAGACAGTGACATGATGAGGAGTGACAGTCCTAACACCTCCCGCCCCAGGCCCCTGCCTCTAACAGACATCCTACCGTCTTTTAAATTTCGGTTGAAGTCCAGCTTCTCCTGGCTTCCAGAAGCTGCCTCAGAGGCGCCCGGTCTCTTGGGTTCTGGGGACCCATTGCTCTCTGGAGAGCTACGGTCCTGCAAGACACACTGAATTGTCACTGTCATCCCCAAATGGAGGAGAGACTGCAGGGAGGTCTGAGCCCCCCAGAGAGGTCCACCCAGAAGGAACCCCAGACTCCACCCCAGCCCTACTGCCCCACCCAATAGGGCCCTTCGTCCTCCACCTTCCCAACCTTTGCTCATGAAAAGAACAAAAGATCTGAAAACAAAAGACCTGGGTTTCCTTCCAGGTTCTATGACTCACAAGGTGTTTGATCCTACACAAGTCCCTGAACTTCTCTGAACCTGACTTCCCTCTTCTGAAAATGGAAATATTAATACCTCCTCTTGTCACAGGATTGTTGCTGGGATCAGGGGAGTTCATGCATGTGAATGAGGCTTGCCACTGCAGTCGGGGCCAAAAGCCAGCTATTCATGATTACTCTGTATCTACACCCGCCGCTCCAGCCAGGCTGGTTACTCATGGGGCCCGCACCCCGTCCCTCCTTAAGAAACTCCCCCTTGCTATAAAAGAGGGACTGGCAGTAGTGGGAAACTGCCAGGGAGGGCGGGGCACACCTCATCAACAAGGGTACCTGCATAATGAAGGCTTGCATACCTAACTCTGAATTGTACCCCATGTCTTAAAAAAAAAAGGAAAAAAAAGAAAAAAGACTAAGAAACTCCCCTCACTCCTCTTCTTGTCTAAGTCCATGCTTTAAGGCCTAGCTTGAGGCCTCATTTCTAAAGTCTTCCTTGATCACCACTGTCTCTCTCTCTTTCTCTCTCTTTACGCACATGCACCCCACCTCCCCCACTGTCCTCAGGAGCAAGGCTGGGCTCACACACAAGGGAGAGTCACTAGGGGGTGAGTGAGCGAATGCAGGTGTGTGTCCAGGCCTCGCTCTGACAGGTGACCTGGCTTCCAGCCTAGGACTGAACTCGGCCACCCCTCCCCACCCCCCTATTCAGCGTCTTGCCCCAAGAGCATCATTTCTGTCTGCACCAGCTGCCAGCTAGGGGTGTGGGCCCGCACAGGCTAGAGGAGAGGCCAGGCACAGTGTGTGGGTGTGAGGCTGCAGAGGCAGGGCAGGGACACTGACCCGGGAAGCCCTGGCAAAGTGCTGGTTACCTGGGCTGGAGCTTGGGGATCAGCACCATCCTGGGGGGCCCGGGCTGGGTCTCCAGGCTGCGGTTCAGCTGCAGTGGCTGAGCCCTGGGGGGCTTCGTGGCAAGGTTCCTTCTTCTCCTCTGACTTGATGGTGCAGTTCACCATGGTGCCAACGCCATCCAGGGCCAGCTGGGCAGAGACGGGGCTCCTCATGGACATCCTGAAAGAGAGGGGACAGAGTGGGTGGAAGTGAGTCTCACGGCCCAGTCAGGAACTCCACCTCCTGCCCACAGGCAGTGACCCCACCGTCTGCTCCCCTGCCTCAAACGGGCACACTTACACAAAATGCAAACTGACTTTGACACCCACAGAAAAGTCAGCAAAAGCTCTTATGTCCTTTGTGCTTTTTTGTTTTGTTTTGTTTTTGAGTTGGAGTCTCACTCTTGTCACCCAGGCTGGAGTGCAGCGGCACGCTCACAGCCACTGCAGCCTCCACCTGCTGGACTTAGGCGATCCTTCCGCCTCAGCCTTTCAAGTAGTTGGAACTATAGACGCACGCCACCACGTCCGGCTAGTTTTTGTGATTTACTGTAGAGCCAAGGTCTCACCAAGTTGCCCAGGCTGGTCTCGAACTCACTGGCTCAGGCAATCCATTCGCCTCGGCCTCCCAAAGTGCTGGAATTACAGGCTGAGGAACCGCAACCAGCCTGTGCTTTTGTTTTTATGGGTTGTTTTTTTTTTTAATAGAAAGGTCTAGAGAAAGGTAGGCCCAACTTTCGGCACTCCCTGCTTGTTACAATGTTGGGACTAAGGGGCTGATGGACTGACCCAAGGAGGCTAGACATGAACTGGCTGTTTTGAGCCCAACAGAGATAAAGAGTTCATGTATGTGTATGTGTGTGTGTGTGCGTGTGTGTGTGAATGTGTGTGTGTGTGTGTGTGTGTGTAGCTATTTGTGTATGTTTGTTGCATACATATGTATTTTTGTAATTTGTTGCCAAAACTTAAAATTCAAGAGATAGGCTGGGCCCGGTGGCTCAGCCTGTAATCCCAGCACTTTGGGAGGCCGAGGTGAGTGGATTGCCTGAGCCCGAGGGTTCGAGACCCGCCTGGGCAACTTGGCGAGACCTCGTCTCTACAATAAATACAAAATTAGCCGGGTGTGGTAGCGCGCGCCTGTAGTTCCAGCTACTTGGAAGGCTGAGGTGGAAGGACAGACAGAGCCCAGCAGGTCAAGGCTGCGGTAGCCGGGAGTGTGCCACTGCACTCCAGTCTGGGTGACAGAGTAAGGCTCCAACTCAAAAAAAAAAAAAGAGAGAGAGAGACAGCACATAAAAATCCAGATTTAAACTTCCAGCTCAATTGCTATCATGGCAGAAACTGAGTAGCAGGTCCTTACTGACAGGCCAATTCGCCTTAGTCCCTCTACTAAGTCCCACTCTCTGCTACTCCCCAAAAAAGAAAACCAAGTATCAAGTACCCTATAACACACATTTATTCTTCTTTTTCTTATAGTGGAGATAAGGCAAAAGTGAGATATTTCTCATATTTGTGCATTTATCAAAAGTAGGAAAATAATAACAGGCTGAGAAAGGAGTGCCTTTTTTTTTTTTTAGCTGGAATCGCACTCTGTCACTCAGGCTAAAGTGCAGTCGCATGCTCACAGTCATCGCAGCCTCAACCTGCTGGGCTCAGGATATCCTTCTGCCTCAGC
The DNA here is from genome assembly GCA_963574415.1 of Tarsius wallacei. Lineage (NCBI taxonomy): Eukaryota > Metazoa > Chordata > Mammalia > Primates > Tarsiidae > Tarsius > Tarsius wallacei. The sequence goes on along the minus strand of CAUYQG010013931.1, from coordinate 2,619 downwards.
CTTCCATGTAGCTAGAACCACAGGTGTGCACCACCAGGCCTGGCTAATTTTTTTTTTTTTTTAATTGTAGAGACCCTCACCAAATTGCCCAGGCTGGCCCCAAACCCACAGGCTCAGGCAGTCCTCTTGCCTCCACCTGCAAAGTGCTGGGATTACAGGCATGAGCCACTGTGCCTGGCAACAAGTGGCTTTAAGAAAAAATTGTACTGCCCGGATGCCGTGGCTCACACGCGTAATCCCAGCACTTTGGGAGGCCAAGGGAGGAGGACTGCTTGAGGCCAGAAGTTTGAGACCAGCCTGGGCAACATAGCAAGACCTTGTCTCTACAAAAACATGAAAATAAAATTAGCCGAGCATGGTGGTGTTTGCCTTTAGACTCAGCTAATTGGGAGGCTGAGGCAGAAGGATCGCCTGAGCCAAGGAGGTGGCAGCTGCCATGAGCCATAATCATGCCACTGCATTCCAGGCAACAGAATGAGACCCTGACTCAAAATAAAAAAACAAAAATATTTTTGATCTCTCGTTTATAGAGCCTGGCCACTGTAGACATTTGACTCTGCAGTCCCTGGTTTAAGCAGCTGATATACCCAGCGGGCTCTGCTGAGACTGCATCTACTGCTCTCCCTCGCAGCCCCACGCCTGTCACATCACGGCCTGGGACACCCGCAGGAGCTGAGCAATCGCAGGATCCCAGGGAGGAGTCTCCAGTGGTCATGCCAGGCTCAAGAGGAGCACCAGGTGCCCACCCTCCAAAGTCACAGGGGCAGGCTTCCAGGGATGCGCTCTGGGCTCTGTGGAAACACAGAGCAGGTTCCGACCACGCATGGGCCCTGCCTTGGCAACTCAACTAGCTGGGTGGCCTTGGACAAGTTGCTTAGCCTTCCTACTCCCGTTTCCTGTCTGTAAAATGAGCATGATAGCCAGACGCGGTGGTTCATGCCTATAATCCCAGCACTTTGGGAGGTGTAGATGAGAGGACTGTCTGAGCCCATGGGTTCGAAACTAGCCTGGGTAACATGGTAAGACTTTGTCTCTACAATAAATTGAAAAATTCGTTGGGCATGGTGGCACATGTCTATAGTTCCAGCTACTTGGAAGGCTGAAGCAGAAGGATCGCCTGAGTCCAGGAAATCAAGGCTGTGGTGGCCGTGACTGTGCCACTTGCACCCTAGCATGGGCAACACAGTGAGACTCCAACTCAAAAACAAAACAGGCCGGGCACGGTGGCTCAGCCTGTAATCCCAGCACTTGGGAGGCCAAGGCGAGTGGACTGTCTGAGCCCTCGGGTTTGAGACCAGTCCAAGCAACTTGGCGGACTTCGTCTCTACAATAAATAAAAAATTAGCCAGGTGTGGTAGCGTGCACCTGTAGTTCTGGCTCCTTGGAAGGCTGAGGTGGAAGGATCGCTGGAGTCCGGCAGGCCGAAAGTGAGCATGCCACTGCACTCCAGCCTAGGCAACACAGTGAGACCCCAACTCAAAAAAAAAAAAAAAAAAACTGAAACAAAACAAAATGAGTGTGACAAGAGTCCCTACCTTACAGGGTGGTCATGAGGACTATGGGTTGACATTGATGTGGTACTTTTAAACAGTCCCTGCACTAGTAAGCGCTGACTTGGTGTGTGTTAAACCACTGCTAGCTGGAATGCAGTGAGGACCAACAACTTCAGCATGTCCTGGGGGCTTCTTTGAGAGGCCAAGCCATGGTTCCCACCTACAAGTCAGAGTCTCTGGGAGTTAGGCTAGGGACCTGTTTATTTGTTTGTTTATTTATTTATTTTATTTATTTATTGAGTTTTGGAGTTTCACTTTGTCGCCCAGGCTGGAGTGCAGTGGCACGCTCATGGTCACCGCAGCCTCAACCTGCTGGGCTTGAGTGACCCCACTGCCTCAGCCTTCCAAGTAGCTGGAATTACAGGTGTGCACCACCACACCCAGTTCATTTTTTGATTTATTGTAAAGACAAGGTCTTGTCAAGTTGCCCAGGCTGGTCTCTGGATTCAGGCAATCCTCTTGCCTCCGCTTCCCAAAATGCTGGGAATATAGATTGAGTCACCACGCCTGGTTGGAGGGACCTGTTTTAACAAGGCTTCCAGGTGATTCTGATTACACACCAGTTAGAGAAACATTGTTAAATGCAACTTTTCAAAAAAATTTTTTACAGAGGGATTAGATTTTTAGGGGAGTTATATAAAGCAAAAATCAGTAGAGTCAAATATCCCTTAAATTGCAGGTGTAGTATGATTTATATATTGCATCAACTCTGTGTAGATGCATCTGTATAGATTGTATCAACTCTGTAAAATGTTTCTTGTAATGTATAATGAATCGTGCAGTGCTACAGTGCCGCCTTATAAATAGAGTACATGGACAGTTATTTAAATAAAATAACTAAAAGAGCATTAGAATTGAATGAGATATGAGGAGGGGACCCCAAAAAACCCAGAATTTATTTATAAAAAATTATCTATTTATTCTTACATGTTTAAATTTCAGTCACCTTCAAAGTACTGTTTGATGCAACACACCTATCGAGATGCTTTTTCCACTGCTTTTCTACTTTGAGTCTTGCTCAGAACTGATTCTCTCAATAGCAACGCTGACATGATCATTTATGTTC
>CAUYQG010013922.1:0-21942 GCA_963574415.1 Tarsius wallacei | reverse complement strand
CTCAAATTGCACGTTTCTTTGATGCTGATATTGCCCTAAGATCCTCAATACCTTGTACATTTTTTCACTGTTCTTTTCTTATCTTTATGTTCACTAGTTTCCAATATGTTGTTAGGCCCAGTGGGTACATTTTTCACATAGTCTATTCTTTCAGTTCTGAAATTTCAATGTTATTTTTATAGTTTTTATTTATCTGTTGACATCTTATTATTTTCATTATGCTCATCTATTGCTTTATTTACTTTGATATGAATATAGTTCTTTAAAAATAATGATATGCTAATTTCAATATTGCTGACATTTCCTGATTTTATAATGTAGAGAGCACACATTTTTGGTACAATATTTTAGAACTTATAGTTTTGTGGTATACCGTTAAAAGCTGATAATTTTTTTTCTTAAAAGTTAGTTAAATCCTACTGACCTTTTTGAGACTTGCTTTTAGGTTTGGCAGCAGAGGTTTAAATAGTCTTGATTTGGGATTACTCACTTTAATACTCGGACATTCAGTGTCTAATCTCTGCTCTGGGTATTTGAAATTCCTCTCTTTCTCTGCCATTTCCTTCCTTGAGTATTTCTATTCATCTTAACGATGTCCTGTGGCTGTTCTCTTCCAAGTCTCAATACATCTCTTTTCATGCATTCTCTTCATTCCTCGCTGCACAAACACCAACTGCCTCAGCTCTCAGGACTCAAATCTCTTCCTTTTCACCTTCATGAGATTATTTTACTCTGCTTAGCATTTCCCCCCTATGCTGCAGTTTGAAAATTGCCTCCAGACAGAAGCCCACCTTGAACTCTTGCTTGCTTCCTGTTACTGGTTAAGGTTCACATTAACCAGTATATGAAAAGAGTTGCTTCATATAATTGTTCCAGGCATAACTGTTGAAGACAGAGGGGTAATCTGGCAGCAGATACTTCACGATGGCCAGAGTCGGATATATTGCTCGTCAGTTTTTTAATATTAGTCTTTTTTATGCTGGGTACTAAAAATGGGGCAAAGTGCTAATTTTTTTTCCTCTACTCTCTGGAAAAACTAATGTAATATAACTATTATTTTCTTCAAAGCTTTAATGGAGTTAACTGTTGAAATGAGATAAATTTGAGATCTTTTTAGGTAATTTATCATTACAAATTTATTTTCCACTAGTTGAAATACTGCCAAGTAATTAAGAAAAAAATTACAGGAGTCCTGACAAAATAAGTTTCTACAAAAGAAAAAAATGTTTAACTGCAGACTTCCACAAATCCTAATATCCACCTCTTCAAAGCATTTTATTTTGAGGCAATTATTCTGTCCTCAGACAAGCCATCATTTATGTGTGGGAACAAAGAGACACAGACTAGCAAGGAACAAAGAAGTAAAGCACCCATGAATTCTTTCTGAAAAGTTACTTGAAATATTTTAGCAGCTTGAGAGATGAATGAACCATCCAAGTGAGTGTTTTTATAAAAAGGAGATAAAAAATAAATACGGGCAAAACTAACACTGGACATGAGGAAACAAACTACGAATAATGCTAAAGAACAAACCATAAGATAACATGATAAAATTAAGAATATATTTATCTTTATTTATTATTATTAATATTATTATTATTTTCTTTGAGTTGGAGTCTCACTCTGTTACCCAGCTAGGAGCACAGCGGCATGCTCATAGCCACCCCAGTGTCGACCTGCTGGGCTCCGGCAATCCTTCTGCCTCAGCTTTCCAAGTAGCTGGAACTACAGGCACATGCCACCACGCCCAGCCAATTTTTCAAAATTTATTGTAGAAACGAGGTCTCACCAAGTTGCCCGGGATGATCTCGAACCCCTGGGCTCAGGGAATCCACTTGCCTTGGCCTCCCAAAGTGCTGGGATGACAGGCTGAGCCACTGAGTCCGGCCTGTTTCTTATTATATAATTATTACATGTACATGAAAGATTGATAGATTGGATCTAGATATTGATGAAACATGCCTAAAACAATGTGACACAAAACTTAAAGAATAGATTTGGGCAATGACTCAGTGTCTAATCTTCAGCTGCAAATGACACAAATTCAACTCAAACAACACAAGTGAAAAGGTGCTGTGTGTTAAGTGAAGTCTGTGGGGGACTGTTAGTTTAGACTACATAGGCCCCGGCAGGTCAGACCAAACCAGAATGAAGATGCTGGTGCCAGGTGCCATGTAGTAAACTGAACTTCAGGATAGCTGGTCACCTGAGTCAGAATTGTAATGAAGTCCCCTCTGCTTTAACCTTATAAGAAGAGGAACTTTGAAAACGCCAGTCTGCTTTTGGTTCTCTGTTGTCCTTATCCCTTTTCTACCTATTAAGCCAACCCCCTCAGTTCAGTTCACCAGAACACAAATTATATTTTATAGAAAATCGGAAATTTACATAGCTAACTGCCTAATGATAGACATTTAGATATTTCTGTTTAAGTGTGTGTGTGTGTGTGTGTGTGTGTGTGTGTAGAGAAGAGGAGTGAAAATTGAGAAAAATCCCCACATGTTTAAATGTACATCTAAAACTGTGTCAAAAAAGGGCCACATCAAATCATATCCTAAAGTTTCTAAAATATTTAACTGTTATGTTTTTTTGTTAAGCCAAATCACTTCAATAATAACACAGAACAAGTGCAAAAATCTGGATTGTCTGACTTTAGAAAAAAAGTTTGACTTTAGAAAGAAAATGAGAATGTTGTTGAAATACCAAGGATGTGGTTGGGTCCTGTTGCTTACCATACAGAAAGCCAATCACTGAGACAACTAGTATTTCCAGGGAAGAAGCCTTTTAATTCAAGTGGTATCAACCAAAGAGATTAGGAGATCAGTCTCAACTCATTTCCGTGACCAATTGAAATCGAAGGTTTACATAGTGGATAAGGAAGCAATCACGTTGAGTGAAGGGTTTGGTGTCTCATTGCCTGGATACAACGATCAGGTAAGTTTCCGTCCATCTTGAGAACTAACTAAGGAAGGAACTCAATTAAGACCAGGAGGGTCAATTTCTATGTCTCTATGTTTATTCAAAAATAAATAAATAAATAAACAATAAATATTGGTTCTGTGGGGAAATTGGGCTGGTTTCAAGAAACTTTGTAAATATTTTTTTGGAAGTCTGAGCTTTCCCCCCTCATAAAGGGATGCCATAGTTTTTAGAGTCTTTATCCAACTGAGATAAACACAGACAAGGAAGGAAACATCTGATAATCAGCAGTTAAGTTGGGTTATACTAAAGACTGATGGGAAGAGGATGAAATGACAGGCTGTCAGCATAGTTTAGGACTAGTTTGCGATAGATCTGGAATGCTTGATTAAGGAAATTTAGTTTCTACTTTAGTTAATGTAGAAGAAAGAGGACAATAACATTTTCAAATCACATCTTAGGTTGTAAATGATCAAAATAGGTAAAGTCAGCTTTAAAATACTACATGTAGACAAAAGAGTAAAAGCTTACATTATATAGGTTTAATGCACACTGCTTTCCATTTCTCTTTGCAGAGAAATTCTTCAATGTCCTATTTCCTTCAGTTCTGTACAATTAATTCTGGTATGTTCGGCTGAATTCTAAAAGTACAAATGTCTATAAATGCAGTCTACATTCTAAATCTCAACTTCACGTAGCAAATAGCTTTCTTTTACAACTTTCAGGCTTGTATCTTATAGTGCTATATATCCTCTTGATCCCACAAATACACTGGAGGCTTTTATATTTCTTGCAAGTGAATTATAAGTAAATAGTACACACTAACAGTATACCTTGAAGCTGTAATTCTTTGTTAAATGACCCTGTATAACAATATTAACTTAAATGTAGTGTAAATTTAAACTCTCTCTTTTTTGTTGTGTTTATAGCAGGATTACTGTAAACTATTTCTATACAGACCTTGAGCTCTGTGGCTGATTTATACTTATTGTTGATGCATTATGCCTCCTTTATATGTTACATTCCCACTTAATTCCAAGGCGTTTATTCACTGTTGTGTGTATCTGAAATATAAGAAACCTTTTTAAATGTTGGTCAGTGAGTTTTTTTAAATTTACCTCTCAATATATACAATCATGATTTAGTTGATGCTAGAATTTACACATTTATTTTAAAGTTATGGCCATTGGAAAAAAAACTGCATGAAATAGTCATGCATAAAAACCATCACTCTTATTTTTTTGTTTCTAAATTTTATTACAAAATCATTTTTCCTCCTTTGTGTTAAAATTATTTGTAATACATTTAGTTTGAGCATCTTGTATCAACTAACAATTTTATAAACTTTAAACAAACTGGGCAAGATGAGAAAATGAATAATAAACATCTTTAGATACTTACAGCAATAAACTCTGGGTGTAAATACTTTTTTTTTTGAGTTGGAGTCTCACTGTCACCCAGACTGGAGTGCAGGGGCCGCTCCCGGCCACCGCAGCCTCGACCTGCTGGGCTCCAGCAATCCTTTCCCCTCAGCCTTCCAAGTAGCTGGAACTACAGGCGTGCACTACTACTCTCGGCTAATTTTTGATTTATTGTAGAGATGAAGTCTCGCCAAGTTGCCCAGGCAGGTTTTGAACCCACGGGCTCAGGCAATCCACTCACTTCAGCCTCCCAACGGCGCGGAATTACAGGCTGAGCCATGGAGCCCGGCTAGTACTTTTCAAAAGAGAAAGAGCCTCACCAAGGACAAAGTAATATTTGTTCCTTCAAGGACAAAGTATATGTCTAAACTAAAGCTGCCTCTTCTCACCTCACAGAGGTGATGAGCCAGGGTCATGAGTCAACAGGATGTATTTATTGAAAAAGGGTGATAGAATAATATTCAGTAATAATGTTGAAGGGAGAAGAGCTGAAAACAACAGACCAAAAAAATAAAAAATAAAGAAAACCAAAAATAAACACAAGCATTTTGCTTCATATAGGGTACTTTTAAGATGAGAACTGTTTCATCACGATATTTTTAGATAATGAAGTAACTTCCTGTCATTTTCAGTGTTTGAGAAAGTTGTCAGATATTGTAGAATGGATTTCTGATATGGAGGAAGACTAACATCTGTCTTTTGTATGAAGAGTATAGAGTTAAATTAGCCTGAAAGATATGGCTTGTGTCCCTGTAAGCTCTTAATTTAATGTTAACTGAATGTTGAATGTGTTCTTAATTGGTTATGAGGTTGTTGTGATTCTGCAGTTCATTTCCCCATTTCTGCTAGAATTTATTTTGGTTCTTTATAGTCAGTTCAAAACTTTACTACACTCCTCATACCCAACATTTACCTTTTATTCATCAGCAGATGACCTTGTCTACTAACTCACGAAGAAAATTAAAATTGGTAAGTGAGCACCACATAAATCTATCTTATATGAAATGTGATGATGATTCAATCTTTATTATTAGTATTATTTAGTGTTGGTGTCATTTTTCTGTTGGTGTTATAAATGATAGCATTATTTCCTAATATTCTCTGTTTTTGTGGAAACCCACAAACGAGGGACCTGCTCCAGAAACAAAGAGCTTTTTTCCTGTAGACTAAATTGCATCCCCAGAACTTAAGTTGCCCACTCCCTTTTCAACATAATATGACTATGAGACAGAAACGTCCTATGGACACACCAGAATTCTCTTATTGGCTCACTAATTTGATTGGAAGAATTGTAAATTTCATTCAGGAAGTTGCTGGGAAGTATAAAGAGTGGGATACCAAAACAAAAATTTGCTGGAGTAAATCAATATCCCTTCATACTGTGCGAACCTAGTGGCTGGATGGACAGTTGACAGGAGAGCCAGCATGCTTCAGGCCACTGACAAAGAATTTGCCCTTGACCAAACACTAGCCAGAATCATCAGAGCCCTCTTTGTGACTAGCCTTGTTCTAAAAAGAATTTTAGTAACAATCACACAATTCTGTCAGTTTAAGGTTGTATCCCTTGAATGACCATAGTCTCCCTAAAGTTTCTGCCTGAGAAAACTCAAGGCTTCTAAAAGAAGTTTCCAAGGCTTCCAAACGCAGTTTGTTCCAGCCAACACCTGAAGACAAGGCTCCAGTTCGTCAGGCTCTATGGAAGACCAGGGGTCTAACTTCTCTAAGGGCCAGGTAGCAAGCCCAGGTGGGTTTTACACGGGCAAACTTCCCTTCCTGCTTTGTGTAATTTGCACTTTCCTGACTCTACCGAGCCTCACTCACCTCCCTCTTCATTCCCTCATTTTCTCTTTGAACGTACAGTCACCTCTCTATGAATCAAAACTGAGAGCTCATGTGGAAATCTTTTTTCTATTGCAATAATTGTTACAGATCAAATTCTGTCCTTTCTCCTTTAAATTGTGTCAGGTTTATTTATCTTTGATGCCATTCTAACAATTTCCTGCTCCATGGAAGAATGTAGCAAATTGGGAGCTTAACAAGGTAGCCTTGTCCAAGGTTTTCCTCCTAAATAGGTAGGTATACATTCATCAGAAGTCCACATCAAACTTGCATTGCTTGGAATTCCTGAAAAAACATAAAGTGAACAGGTAAAATTAAAACCAGCATATGGTCTTTCTGAAATATTGAAGACAACCCAAAGGCAATAATAAATAAAGTTAAAAAGTAAAACTAAAAACAGATGCAGTAAAAACAAAAAATAGATATTGAAACAAAAGTTATAACACACACTGTCAAAGGTGAGATCAACTTTTGAGTCTTTAATATCAAGATTAATAGTTTACATTTCTCTAAAACAAGATAAAGGCAGATTCAGAAAATAAGAAAGCAATAGAATTTGCTAGAAAAATGTACCATTGAATGATAAAGAACTTTGCATTCATCTGTAATAACATATACCAAAATCTATTTTTGGTGGGTTGCATAGCTTAATCTTTACAAAATAATTAATGAACTGCCATATTTCATCGACTCTTATAACTGTATTTCAACATTTTCATATCATTTGAATAGTGGTTCATCTTACAGTGAATGCCATGCCATAGTCTTGTTCTTCTTTAGGAGTGCATAACATAACCATATTTTACTCTCCAATAACAACTATTTTGATGTCGATGAAGAATTATATATATAAAAGCAGGTAATTACTTATTTGATTTTGGGCAAGAAAAGACTCTCCAAGCAATGTAGAAATTATTCTAAAAGCATAATTGCTAAACCAGACTCCAGTAAGAAAACTACATTAGAAAAAAATGCAAAAAGTAATATTAAAAGTCAAACAACAAAGTGGGAAAAACTTTGAAACATAATTGATATACAATAGGTTACTACACCTTTTATTTTACATAATTTCATACTTAGGGAAATGTTGGAAAACGAATGTAAGAAATTCCAACATACTCTTTGCCCAGGTTTTTCACATGTCAACATTTTCCTATATTTTCTTTAGACACTTCTTTCTGTAGAAAACTAGATATAGATAGATGATCATAGATAGATGGATAGAAAAATATACATGTATATAGCCTTTGAGAGTAAATTACAGACATCCCTTAACAAAGGATTCAATGTGTATTTTTAAAAACAAGGAGAGTCTCTTATATAATCACAGTACAATAATAAAAATAAGAAAATCAATATTAATACAAAGCTATTAATTAATTTACAGACATTATTTAAATTTCAAGAATTATCTGAATAATTTTCTTTATAGAAGAAAATCCATATTTTGAGTTGCATTCGGTTATTGTGTTTCTTTCGTTTTCATTAATTATTTCTTTAATTTTACTTATTTATTAATTACCTTTACTTTTTAATGAATACAGGCAAGATGTTTTTTAAATGTCCCTCAATTCAAATTTGCCTAATGTCTCCTCACTTTTAAATAAACAGCATTCATTCTTGTTAGAAATATCCTGCAATTAGTGCTGTGTTTTTCTCATTACCTCATATTAGAAGGCACAGAATATCGATTTACCACAATACTGGTGATGTCAGCCACTTGATTAAATTGGTGTCTACCATATTTCTACACTATAAAATTACTATTTTAATTTTTTTAATAGATAAGGATATGTAAATAACATATAAATCATCCCCCTTCTTCCAATAGTTTTAGCATCCATTGATGTTCTTTGCCTGAAACAATGGCTACTATTATGGTTACCAAATGGCAGTTTCCTAATTCTACCAATTTATCTATAAATATTAGTTACAGACCACTGTAAAAAAAATTTCCACCGTTTATTTTTCTACTCACCTTCTTATTTTCTTACAGAAGTGTGGATTCATTTGTTCTTATTTTATTTAATAGATAATAATACAAATCATTTTATTTTGGTATGTACACTGCCCCAGAATTTTCCAGTGGGAACCCTTTAAATCCAGCTCTGGTTGTGTGTGTGTGTGTGTGTGTGTGTGTGTGTGTGTGTGTGTGTGTTGTTGTTGTTGTTTTTGTTGCTGTTGCTGTTGTTGTTGTGAGCCTTATTCTCTAAGCATGTCCCTTATTTTCTGGAACAAAAAGATGTTGCAGATTAATCTTCCACGACACTGCTCCAGCCCTGACACCAGTCATGTCTCTCAAGAACAAAATCCTATTTAGTGAAGATGGGCACTTGGTTTACCAATTGCTATTAGGATATGATTCTCAGAGGACAGAGCGAAAACAATGTGTATTCACTTAGATAGATCGTAGAGAGATGGAAGACCAATACATGAGAGAGAGCAAGAGAGAGAGAAGAAAGAGACTAATGTGTAGTTTAGATAGATAGTTATATCTGTATATACATATATGTCTATATAGATATGTATCTAATTAAAACAAGATAATTATATTCACATGTATCTATTGATCTATATAAATATATTTTCATCTATATGCTACGAAATCTGTATCTGTCTCTATACTTACCTATGCATATGAAGTTTTATACACATCTACTTACCTATCCCTCTGTATAAAATTGTAAATTCTTCTTGGTGCCTTTGACTTTAACACAATATTACAGGATTCGGTTTAGTATTTCTGTGTTTATAATTTTTACCTCTAATGGTGAGTAACCTGATTTCTATTATCTACAATATATTTACTTCTTAGTTGCTCAATATTAAAATGCACAAAATGTAATTTTAGAATAACTAACTTGTATTTATGAAAAAAAAACAACCAATAGTTATTGCCACTTTTCTCTTTGTTTTAGTTATACTGTTCACAAGTATTACTGGGGTTAGTTCTTGCTTTTCCTCACAGTGTGGTTAATATTATTCATTTTGAATACTGTAAGTTCATGTGTTTCTGTTTGGGGTTGCTACTTTTTTCCATCTTGTTGACATGTGTGTATGTGTTTAATATGAAGCATGAAGACGGCTCTAAATGTCAGCTATTCAAGAAAGAATACTCAGAGAAGTAACTGTCACCATTCTTTTTACACTTTTTTCAGTCCATCATTTTCCTCCCCATCCCAACCAATCATGGTAGACATTTCCAGTGATCAAAAAATGAGCCATAGAAATTATATTTCATTTATAAAATGTTATTCTATTTATAACTATGAGCGATGTCTTAGTTTAGGTTCTCCAGTCATGGCCTGAGTTAAGGGCATTGTCCACGCTAGTTACGAAGGGTGTGTTTCCAGGAGGCATAGAAGGAGCAAAGCAGAGAGGAGGAGGAAGCCAGCCAGGTGTGGGGTTTCAGAACCAGTGAAATTCTGAGTGTCTGTGGCTGAGTCACATCGGTTGTCCAAGGGTGATTCTCTGAAGAAGGTTATAGTCTGGTTCGGAGTTAAAAAACTAGAAGAGGGAGCCAGGGTACCCAAAGCAGAGAAGGGGATCCGGACGGAGAAGCAAAGCCTCTGCCCCACCATGGCTAATGAAACACAATCACTCAACTGCATGGAAGGGTTAGCCAAATGGAAACAGGGGAGCAAGAATGAGGATATTGAATAGAGCTAGGAATAAGGCCAACCGGCCTGTCAGTCCCACTCACACAGTTGATACACCCAAACCTCATGGTTTCTAATTTTCCTAGCAAATCAATATGAAAAAATAAATTTGGTATTTCAATTCATGAGGACACAGTTAAAATACAGTTAAATACAGAATAATTGCAATTCCTCTTTCTAGTAAGATCTTATCTGACTGGCTTGATAAAGATGACTATGAAATAGAATGAACAATGTCATTTATAACACTATATATATATATATATACTGTAAAAGCAGCTTTTTTTCTGCCTATGACCTTCAGTTAGGGTATATGTTTTTACACTAAAGCAGAATTCAGTAAAAAGTGTGAAACTCATGCATTTCTTAAGACTATCTTTTTCTTCTTGTCCTTATGCACAATTCCTAGTTACTTTCCTAATTTATCAGCAAATCAAGTGTTCTTCAATTGAAGGGAAACACCATGAAGGAAAATTATTTCTCAATAGGTGTTTCAACTAAACGCTGAATTTAGTCAGAATTTTAATTGGCCAGGTGTTAAAACCCAATATTATGGTTTTAGAAAATTACCTCGATAAAGAGAATGTATTTGGGAATGAAAAAAGTGGCCTTACAATCAGTGAGAACTTGAAAATGTTCCAAAGTTCTCCAACCCTAGAAAACTCATCTGTAAAATTTCAATAAGATTTCCACTTTTATGTCAAATTCTGACCTTAGAGTAAGACTCTGCACAACTTACAAAAAATAGACCTCACACAGAGTGGTGAGAAATAAATGTAAGTGACTTCTTTCTTCTTTCTCAACGTTATAGACCTCGTATCAAGAAACATTTGGATAATGAACTGAAAGTATGTAGTAAGATGTATAGTAATAATTCCAAAATTGCACATTAAGGCATAAGACTTAGGGGTTTTGCACCAAAAAAGGTCAGTAAAACAAAAATCTGAATCTTAGATTCTAGGCCCATCTTTTTCCCTCACTGTTATAATGCAGTCAGTGTCTCTGTAACTCCATTCCCTTAGTGTACAATGCAGTTAACTCGCCGCTTTACATCACAGGGTTACTGTAGAATTCAAATAATAAAATGTACATGACATGCTATAAAATAGCATAAAACAGTGGGCAGTGATATATCAATGTTATGTTATTACAGTTATACAACTATGAGTAAAGTGTGGAGCTAAAAAGCTAGAAGAAAAAATATATTTATTTTGTTGAGTCATTTCCCTATTTAAATTAGCAGAAAAATTTTCTTTGAATAAGAATATGATGTCATCAATTTTCGGATTTGAGTATTTTTGGGTAATTGTCACACTTTGAGACACTTTTGTGACCCTTACCTTTAGCCCTTAGGTCTCAGCTTACAATGCCACTCCAAGCACTCACATTGACAGTGCTCTTTAGTGAGCATGAATTTTATTTTTTATTTCTCAACAGTGTTACATATGGGAATCATCCTCTAAACACATAATTCTTGCCTAACATTTTCTAGCTCTTCTTAGGACATTTTATTTTATTTTATTTTATTTATTTATTTTTTTGAGTTGGAGTCTCACTCTGTCGCCCAGACTGGAGTGCAGTGGCCGCTCCCGGCCACCGCAGCCTCAACCTGCTGTGCTCAGGCGATCCTTCCACCTCAGCCTTCCAAGTAGCTGGAACTACAGGTGCACGCTACCACGCCCGGCTAATTTTTTGATTTATTGTAGAGATGAGGTCTTGCTTGCTCAGGCGGGTCTGGAACCTGCGGGCTCAGGCAATCCACTCACCTCAGCCTCCCAAAGGCGTGGGATTACAGGCTGAGCCACCGAGCCCGGTTTACATAATCTTTGTGGCCAAGAGCTGTGAGTTCTGTCCAAATATCTTGAGTATTCTGAATGGACCATGTTAGCAATGTCCTGGAGTGAAGTCAGATCACATTTTCAGATGAACATTCTATTTTGATGTATGGGACATGTATGCTAGACTCTCCTCAAGCAAACAGCACCAGATAGCAATCACTCAGTAGCCAAGATCCGATGATAGAAATGATCAGACATTCATTCATTTATTTCTTTTGGCATGTAAGACATATTTACTTTTGCTCATGAGTCTATGGGTCAGCTGGCAAGTACTGCTGATCTGAACTGGGCTTGGTTAATCTCAGCTGGGTTCGCTGGTGTCTGTGATCAGCCAGTGGATCAGTCGGAAGCTGACTCCAGCAGGCTGTCCCCCAGGCTTGCTCTACCATGGAGACAGGTTCCCAGTAGAGCAAGCAGGAGGCACGCAAAGCTTCTTTCTCAAAGCCTCAGGTCAGAACCGGCACATTCATGTATGCGTTATTCTATGGATTAAGCAAGTAACAACAGCAGTAGAGATTCAAGGGCAGGGAAAATAGACTTCATCTTTAGATGAGAGAAGTTGCAAAGTCATATCAAAAGGGGCATGGATATCAGGGAGGAGACGAATTGGGACCATTTTTGCAACCAGCCTACCACAATAAGGATGAGACTTTGCTAGAGACACTTTAGTGAGGTTTCCTCTTTGGGTGGTCTCAGCTGAACAAACATACAGCCTTTACTTCTTGAGTTGGGAGAAGAGAACTTTATTTAATCAGTGGAGATAAACTTGAAGTCAGGCAGGCTGGCCACAGATACCAAACTTTACAAAACCAGGCATGGATGTTATTTTTCTGTGCTTTTCAAAGTTTGCGCATGTCAAATGACATGGATTTCTATGCTCTGAGTATTAAGCTCTTGACACATGGCAGCTCATTTAAATCTCACAACCACCAGATTTAAAATAATTATCCCTATTTTATAGATGAGATAACCTGGCTTAAGAAGGCTAAACAGCTTGATTAAGGCTTCTCAACTATAACTAAGAGAATGTGGATTCACACCCAGCCCACTCTGACCTCAAAGCCAGGGAGAGTTACTACCCGCTATGTTATTTAGTGTCCCAAAGGGTAGAAGCTGACTCTATTCCTGCAAGTTGCACTTTGCATCCATGTGGAGGTACTAAAAAATCCAACAACTTCAACTGTAATAAGCAATGTAATTTTTATTCCCAGTTAACATGCTAAAGCTGGTTGGTGTCATGTTTTTTTTTTTTAGTTGGAGTCTCACTTTTTCACCCAGGCTGGAGGGCAGTGGCTTGCTTCCAGCCATCGCAGCCTCCACCTGCTGGGCTCAGGCTCCGCTTCTGCCTCAGCTTTGCAACTAGCTGGAAATACAGGCATACGCTATCATCATGCCTGGCTAATTTTTTTGATTTATCATAGAGACAAGGTCTCACCAACTTGCCCAGGCTGGTCTTGAACCTGTAGGTTAAGGCAATCTTCTCACCACCACCTCCCAAATTGCTGGGATTATAGGTGTGAGCCACCACGCCTGGCTGGTGTCATATCTTAAAGGAGGTATCAACAAACTTTGTTTTAAAAGCCAGATAATAAATATTTTAGGCCTGTGGGTCGATATGGTTTCTTTCTTTTTTCTTTTTTGAGTCAGAGTCTCACTGTGTCACCCAGGCTGGAGTGCAGTGGCATACTCATGGCCACCGCAGCCTCAACCTGCTGGGTTCAGGTGATCCTTCTGCCTCAGCCTTCTAAGTAGCTGGAACCACAGGCATGCGCCAACACACCTGGCTGATTTTTTGATTTATTGTAGAGACGAGGTCTCACCATGTTGCTCAGGCCGGTCTCGAACCCCTGAGCTCAGGCAATCCTCTTGCCTCTGCCTCCCAAAGTACTGGGATTACAGATGTGAACTACTGTGTCTGGCTGGTCATATGGTTTCTGCTGTAACTTCTAACTTTATTTACAGTAGAACTAAAGCAGCCAGAGACAATGTGTAAATGAATAAGGGTGACTGTGTGCCAACAAAACTTTATTTACAAAAACAGATGACCAGGCAGATTTGTCATAGAGGATTTGATCAGAAGCCAAGACTTAGCAAAAATACACTCTGTTCCAGAGGCCAGTGGGAAGTGTTTGCCAAATCCTCCCAAATATTATAATAATAATGTATATTATAATGAATATATCTATTAATGAAAGGTAATTTCTAAAACAAGGCAAAATCGTGACAGTCATATAAGAATTTTAAAAGGAAAAATTTTGCTTATTTCATTAATTGATGAGGAAAACAATACAATAAAACCAGTTGAAAGGTGACTCCAAAGAATAAACACATAGAGAAGCAAACAGGTTTGCTGAAATGAACTTGGCAGTAGATGAAAAAGCGATCAATATTTAGGGGAAATTGAATATAATGTTTGGAATCATCTTTTCCACAGAGTGGTAGTCAATTGCATCTTTACCAGGCATAATTTATTGTCATGCCTATGGACAAGACTTATTTGTATCACTATCAGTTTTCTACAACTTACAGAGTTGTATGTAACCATCAGTCTGTGGTGAAAACCACAGTCCTCATATAGTTAGATAACCCCAAAGGATCTCAGACAACAGCCATTAAGAAAATATCCAGGGCCGGGCTTGGTGGCTCAGCCTGTAATCCTAGCACTTTGGAGGCTGAGGCGAATAGATTGCCTGAGCCTGCAGGTTCAAGACCAGCCTGGACAACTGAGCGAGACCTTATCTCTACAATAAATAAAAAATTAGCTGGGCATGGTAGTGCGCGCCTGTAGTTCTGGCCACTGGGAAGGCTGAGGCAGAAGGATCGCTGGAGTCCAGGAGGTCGACGCTGAAACAGCAGTGAGTGTGCCACTGCACTCCAGCCTGCGTGAAAGAGTGAGACTCCAACTCAAAAAAAAAAGAAAGACAGAAAAAAGAAAAAAAGAAAAAATACCCAGTAATCTTCACTCATTCAAAATTTTCCCTTATAATCTATTGTAATTTTTCTTTTTTGTATTTTTTTTTTTTGAGACTGGTCTTGCTCTGGCACCTGTGAGGGAGTGCAGTGGCATGATCACAACTCACTGCAGCCTCAAACTCCTGGGCTCAGGCTATCCTCCTGCCTCAGCCTCCTGAGTAGCTGGGACTACGTGCACATACCACCACACCTGGCTAATTTAGGAATTGTTTTGCAGAGATGGGAGTCTCACTATGTTGCCTAGGTTGGTCTCAAACTCCTGCCTCAGCCTCCTGCAACTCTGAGATTACAGGCATGGACCATCACACCCAGACCATTTGTAATTTTTCTTAAGATTTCTTAAAACTTTGCTTTAATTAAAAGTTTCTCAAAAGGTAGTAGACATAACACAGGTGATAGTGGATTTTAGGTGGCATGAACAAATGTTTTAATCTTAATAGTCATGTATTTATTTTATAGTAGGTTATACAATTAAAATTAGCCCACCATACTCAATATTTTACAGATACTATTTGAAAAAAAACAAACCTGTGCCTAGATAGATCACTATGAAATTTCAGAATAATATAGGTAAGAGATGATTCTAAAATCTTATAAAAGCTGGGCATGTTGTCTCTTGCCTGTAATCTCAGAACTTTGAGAGGTTGAAGAGGGATGATGACTTGAGGCCAGGAGTTCAAGACCAGCCTAGACAACACAGTCAGATCCTGCCTTTACAAAAAAAATTTCAATTAAAAAGTAATTTGCCTGGTATGGTGGTGTGTGCTTGTAGTCCCAGCTACTCAGGAGGCTGAGGCAGGATGATTGTTTAAGCCCAGGAGTTTGAGGCTATAGTGAGCCTAGGATTGTACCACTGCATTCCAGTCTGGATGACAGAGCGAGACTCTCTTTCAAAAAATATTTGTGGCTGGGCACAGTGGCTCACACCCATAATCCCAGCACTTTGGGAGACCAAGGTGAGAGGATTGCCTGAGCTCATGGGTCAAGAATAGCTTAGGCAATTTGGCGAGACCTCATCTCCATAATAAACCAAAAAAAATTAGCTGGGCGTGGTGGCATGCACCTGTAGTTCCAGTTACTTGGAAGGCTGAGGCGGAAGGACTGCCTGAGCCCAGCAGGTCGAGGTTGTGGTGAGACTCCAACTCAAAAAATAAACAAACAAATAAATAAAAAATAAAAATCCTACAGAAAGAAAAAAGTTACTTACAGAGAAAAGACAAACATACATCAAACGTCCTATCGGTAACGCTGGATGCTGAAAAACAAAGAAAAAACATCTTCGAAATTTGGAGTGAAAATGATTTTAAGTGTAGAGTTTTATTTCCATTCAAACTTTCAATCAAGAGTGAGAGTAAAGCACAGTTATTCTAAAAAATTTAATAAGTCAGGACATTTAACAGCCATATAAATTCCAGGTAAATTAAAAACTTAAGTGTGGTGCAGACTTGTTTCCAGCCCAGATGGAGTAACAGAGACCAGATTTGCCCTTCTGCCTGAAACAACTTTAAAAAATCAGATGAAATATATAAAACAATGGCTTTCAAGACATTGGACACGATACATGGAGGTCAGTGATCCGTGGGAGATGGGAAACCAGTCAAGCGAGCCCAATGCCTGGAGAGGGAGTTTCTGGGCTGCAGAAAAGGCAGGGGGCAGAACTCAAAAAAAACCCAGTGATCTCCCCAGGTTTAGGAGATGAAGCTGGGAGAGGCCAAAGCTACCATAGTTTGTAGAACAAAGTACAGGAGAAAACTTCTCAGAGAGAGAATCCTCAAAATGTCCAGAGGTTCTTCCTCAAGTGTTCAGTTGAGTACTTTTTAAATTTTATTTTAAAGATGTGGGGTACAATTCAGGGATAGGTATAAAAGTTGCCATCGTATGGGTAAAATTGGGGCCTCCCTTTGTTCCCCACTTCACCTGGTTTGAGATCAGGTACCCTTATTGAAGTAATGTCCCCCCCACCCCACCCCGGCAGTTTTGGCTATTGCCAATCCCTTTCTTATAGTATTATGGTAAATGTTCAGGGTCCGCTTATGAGTGAGAACATGTGGTACTCAGTTCTTTGTTTCTGTGATCAATCACTGAGTATGATAGACTCTAAAGACATCCAAGTTGCTGTGAAGTTCATAATTTTGTCCTGAGTACTTTTCAGTACATGTATGTGAGGAAACTACACATGAACAGAACCACTCATAAGAATCTCAGGCAGGGCCAGGAATAGTGCCAATTCCCACCAGCCCAACTTGAAAATTTATTATTACTATAATTATTATTAATTAATTTATTTATTTTAAGTTGGAATCTCACTCTGTCACCCAGGCTGGAGTGCAGTGACACAATCACAGCCACCCCAGCGTTGACCTGCTGGTCTCCGGTGATCCTTCTGCCTCAGCCTTCCAAGTAGCCAGAATTGCAGTCATGGGCTACCACACTCGGCTAAGTTTTTTGATTTATTGTAGAGATGAGGTCTCGCCAAGTTGCCTGGGCTGGCCTCGAGCCCGTGGGCTCAGACAATCCACTTACCTCGGCCTCCCAAAGTGCTGGAATTACAGGCTGAGCTACCAAGCCTGGCCGTTTAAAATTTTTTTAGTGAAGTGGTCTTGCTATGTTGCTGGTCCTGATCTCCTGGCTTCAAACAATCCTCCCATGTCCGCCCCCCAAAATGCTGGGATTATAGGTGTGAACTACCATGCCCGGCCCTGGATTTGAAAATCTTATAATTCATGGGGTACTGGGTAAAGCACTGAGCAGTGGCGGGAAATTTGCCCTAGATTAATTAGTGTTATTCTGGTCCCACTTAATGAAGTTTAAAAGCCAGAACTGCGAGAATCAAACTTTTTCCACATAACTTAGTTGTATCCCAGAACAAAGACCAAGATTATTTATAGGTATATAAAAATACTCAGCACCCAACAAAGTAAAATTTACAGTGTTTGACATCTAATAAAAAGAACGTATAAGGCATGCAAAGAAGCAGAAAAATTATAAGAAGAAAAATCAATCAATCAAAACTGGATAAAAAGGACCTAAACAATAGAATTAGTAGATAAGGACATTAAAACTGTTATTATATCAGTATTTCTTATATTTCAAAATACAGAGTAATATTTTTCAATAGAGGAGTAATTTTTCTCCCCAGGGAACATTTGGCAATGTCCGAAGACAGTTTTGTTGTCACAACTTGGGGATGGTAGCATGAGGTAGGTAGAACCCAGAGATCCTAGTAAATATTCTACAATGCACAGAATAGCCCTTGACAACAAAAAAATCACCAAGCCCAAATTGTCAGTAGTGCTGAGGTTAATAAGCTCTTACCTAGAGGAAGAATAGGACATGTTAAAGAAAGACATGAAAGATACTAAAAAAGACACAAATTGAACTTCTAGTGATAAAAATGACAATGACTGGCCGGGCTCGGTGGCTCAGCCTGTAATCCCAGTGATTTGGGAGGCCGAGGTGAGTGGATTGCCTGAGCCCGCAGGTTCGAGACCCGCCTGGGCAACTTGGCAAGACCTCATCTCTACAATAAATCAAAAAAAAAAAATTAGCCGGGTGTGGTAGTATGCACCTGTAGTTCCGGCTGCTTGAAAGGCTGAGGCAGAAGGATCGCCAGAGCCCAGCAGGTCGAGGCTGTGGTGGCCGGGAGCGTGACACTGCACTCCAGTCGGGGCGAGGGAGCGAGACTCCAACTGGAAAAAAAAAAAAAAGACAATGATTGAGATAAAAAAATACACTAGCTAGGATTAACAACAAGTTAGACGTTGCAGAAAAACATGAATGAACTAGAAAACCTGGTAATATAAACCGTACAAAATGAAACCCAGAAAAAAATATACATCTTGGTAGGGAGGAAGAAGATCATCAGTGAACTGTGGAACAACTTCAAGTGGCTAATGAATATGTAACTGGAGTCCTGAAAGAAAGGGATGGTGGTGACAGAAAAAAAGTTTGAAGAAATAAAAACCACAAAATTTCCAAATTTGATAAAAGCTATAAACCAACAGATCCAAGATGTTCAACAAACCCCAAGCACAAGAAACATGAAGAAAACTACACCAAAGCAGCACCATAATCAACTTGCTAAAAACAAATTATTAAAAGAAAATATTAAAAGCAGCCAGAGGAAAAAAAGATATATATAGAAGAACAAAGATATTCATGATAGAACATTTTTTGGGTCAGAGACAATGTAAACAGAAAACAAAGCAAACATCTTTAAAGTACTTAAAATAAAAAGCTGCCAACTTAAAATTCTGTATTAAAATATTTTTTTAAAAATGAAGGCAAAACGCTTAGAAGACTGAGGCGGAAGAATCATCTGAGCCCAGCAGGTCGAGGCTGTGGTGGCCATGAGCATGCCACTGCACTCCAGCCTGGGTGACAGTGAGACTATGACTTAAAAGAGAAAAAGAAAAAAGAAAAAAAAAGAAGGCAAAATAAAGGAAGATAAAAGAACTGGTCATCAGTATATGCATATTACAGAAAATGTGAGAGAAAATCTTTTAGGCAGGAGGAAAATAAGAGTAGTCAGAAATATAAACCTACCAAAAGGAATTAAGAGCACTGGAAGTGGTATCTATGTAGACAAATGTACATGATTTTTTTCTTGTTATTTCTATATATTAAAAAAATAATTGGTTAGCCAGAGCAATTAGGCAAAAGAAAAAACAAAAGGCATCGAAAATGGAAAGCAGGAAGTCAACTTGTCTCTGTAGACATCATGATCTTATATTTAGAGAACCCTAAAAACTCTAGCAAAAAAGCTCTTAGAACTGATAAGCAAGTTTAGTAAAGTTGTAGGATACAAAATCAACATACAAAAATCAGTAGCATTTCTATAATGAAAAAAGAAAACAAGAAAGCAATCCCATTTATAATAATCAAAAAAAGGAAAAAAATTTAACCAAGGAGATGAAAGATCTGTATAAGGAAAACTATAGATGCTGATGAAAAAAACTGAAAAGGATGCACACACACAAAAAAGAAAGACATTCTATGTTCATGGATTGGAAGAATTAATGTTGTGAAAATAACTATGTTACCAAAAATGATCTACAGATTCAGTGCAATTTGTATTAAAATATTAATGACGAAGGCCGGGCGTAGTGGCTCACGTCTGCAATCCCAGCACTTTAGGAGGCAGAGGCAAGAAGATTGCTTGAGCCCAGGGGTTCAAGGCCAACCTGGGCAACTTGGCGAGCCCTCATATCTACAATAAAATCAAAAGATTAGCCGGGCGTGGTGGCACATGCCTGTGGTTCCACAAACTTAGAAGGCTGAGCCAGAAGGATTGCCTGAGCTCAGCAGGTCAAGACTGTGGTGTCTGTGAGCATGTCACTGCACTCCAGCCTGGGCGACAGAGTGAGACTCCGACTCAAATACACACACACATACACACACACACACACACACACACACACGAATGGCATTCTTCACAGAAATAGAAAAAACAATCCTAAAATTTCTATGGAACCACATACACTTAAAAAAAAAACCAACCCAAGTAGCCAAAACAATACTGAGCAAAAAGAACAAAGTTGGGGGTATCACCCTACCGGATTTCAAAATGTACTATAAAGCATAGAATGAGTGTCCACAAAATAAGGTTTTACCTCCCCCCAAAAAAATTAAATAAAAAAATTCAAGGCTATCGAACTAAAACAGCATGGTACTGGCATAAGACAGACACATAGACCAAAGGAACAGAATAGAGAGCCCAGAAATAAATCTGCATATTTACAGCCAACTGATCTTCAACAAAGGCATCACGAACATTTACTGGCGAAGGGACAGTCTCTTCAGGAAATGGTGCTGGGAAAACTGAATATTATGAGTGGAAAAATTAAACTAGATCCCTGTGTCTCACCATATTGAAAAAAAAAATCAACTCAAAGTGGATTAAAGACTTAAATGTAAGACCTGAAACTCTGAAACTACTAGAAGAAAACATTGGGAAGTGCTTCAGGATATTGGTCTGGGCAAAGATTTTATGGAGAAGGCAACAAAAGCAAAAACAACCAAATGGGATTATATAAACAAAAACCTTGTATACAGCAAACAAAAGGATCAATAAAGTAAAGAGACAACCTGCAGAATAGGAGAAAATATTTGCAAACTATTTATCTGGCAAGGGACTAGTATCTAGAATATGCAAGAAATCAAACTACTCAACATCAAAAAAACAAAAAAAATCTAATTTTAAGATGAGTGAATGAGCTGAATAGACATCTTTCGTACATGAAGACATATAAGTGGCCAAAAGGTATATGAAAAAATGCTCAACATCACGAATTATCAGGGAAATGCAAATTAAAACCACAATGAGATACTTACCTTAGTTAAAATGACTATTATTTAAAAAAAAAAAAAAAAACGACAAATGCTGGCAAGGATTTGGAGAAAGGGGAAATCTTTAACACGGTTGGTGGGAATGTAAATTGGCACGACCACTATGGAAAACAGTATGGAGATTCCTAAAAAAAAAAAACAAAAAAAAACAACTAAAAAATAGAACTACTATATGATCCAGCAATCCCACTTCTGGTTATATAGCCAAAGGAAAGGAAATGAGTGTGTCAAAGAGATATCTGCACTCCATGTTTATTGTAGCACTATTCATAATAGTCAAGATATGGAACCAACCCAAGTGTCTGTCAACAGATTAATGGATAAAGAAAATATGGTATAAATACCCAATGGGATACTATTTAGCCATACAAGAAGAAAATTCTGGCTGGGCATGGTGGCTCGCACCGGTAATCCCAGCACTCTGGGAGGCTGAGATGGGAGGATTATTGCTTGAGCCCAGGAGTTCAAGACCAGCCTAGGCAACATAGCGAGATCCCATCTCTACAAAAAAAAAAAAAATTTAAAAATTAGTTGGGCCTGATGACACATGCCTGTAGTCCAGCTACTTAGGAGGCTAAGGTAGGAGGATTGCTTGAGCCGGAGTCTGAGGCTGCAGTGGGCTCTGATTGTGCTATCACTATAGCCTGGGGGACAGAGTGAGACCCTGACTCAAAAAAAAAAAAAAACAACCAAAACCTAAAAAAGTCCCCACAATTCTGTCATTCATAGCAACACGAATGAGCTTGGAAGACATTATGTTAAGCAAAATAAGCTAGACACAGAAAGATAAACATAGCATGTTCTCACTCATGTGTGGATGCTAAAAAAGTTGATCCCATAGAAGGAGAGAGCAGAATAGTAGTCACCAGCCATGGGGATGGGAAGCGGGAAGGGGAGGAGAGTCAAAGGTTGGCTGATGGACACAAAAGCACAGCTAGATAAAGGGAA